>JAQNCA010000031.1:739605-773823 GCA_029783725.1 Acanthurus tractus
CCCCCCCCCCCCCCCCCCCCCCCCCCCCCCCCCCCCCACCCCCCCCCCCCCCCCCCCCCCCCCCCCCCACCCCCACCCCCCCCCCCCCCCCCACCCCCCCCCCCCCGCGCCCCCGCCCGCATCTTGTCAAGGCTGGAGAAGTCAAAGCTTTGAACTCCAGATTCTTAGTAACAACCATGTGGCCGACCAGTTTGACTTTGCTATAAATGCCACATGAACATGAAAAATGAATTGTTTTAAGGTAAATAACTCTTCCAATGAAGCAAAATGAAGGTTAATTGGTTTAGCTGGATGTCAGGGTTCTGTGGACTTCTCTGGGTTTTAAGCAATACTAATGTTTGTGTCAGCCATGCAAGCAGCAGGCAGCCTTGTCTTGTTATCTCCCACCATAGCGCCGGCAGTCTCATCATCTCCCTCTAATATGAAACATAATTTTAGGCATGTTTGGTTGGTTGCACATGCTGACACGCTTCTATGAGCTGACTGATTGGTAAAGTTGATTTTTCTTTTACCATGCGGCAAAGTTTTTTTTCACCACTTTTGCATTGATTTATGTTCACATTTTAAATGAAAGTATTCATCAGACACAAATCTTATTGATGGCTACCAATTAAACGGCCAGTTTTGAACATTCCTGGTCCCAGCACACTAATTTAGGCACATTGCCTTAAATTTTACATTTTACATTTGCACACAAAATATATATTTTTCCATTTTTGTAAGAAATCTCAACTATTCCAACAACAGCTTTTATTTTTTTTTGAAGAGTCACAGTGATGCATATGAATGATGACACCTAAACACTGTGTATATGTTGTGTCCATGACTCATCACCCAAACAGACATGCAGCGGAGCAGGACCACACTGCAGGGTTAGTCTGCTATTTTATGTTGTTTTCCTCTGTTGCAACACAGTTGCTATTTACAGATGTTTTTGTATTTCTGAGTTGTTTCTTTTGAACTGATGAATTGCCTCTTGGGCATGATCAAACTGTCTGTTTGGCCTGGAGGCCACATGTTCCCTTATCCCCTCTTTCACTGAAAACAAACAGCTGGTTTAGCAGTGGTTGTTAATACTACTAAGTGCTGATCCCATGCCAAACTGAAAATACAATTTTTGTTGAAAAACATGTTAAATATGCCTGCAGAGCGCTGCACAACAGCTGTGCATGAAGCAAAAGCTGTGGTTCTGTGGCATCAGAGGGGGATTCCATCACCTTTTGTCTCAGTCTTCCAGATGTCTGTATCTTTTCCTCTGGCTGCCTGGGAGACAGGTGTTTGGAGACCAGAGCTGTTGTAAGTAAAAGCCTCTGATTGAGAATGGCAGAGAAGCCTCTCTAAGTCAATAACTCATTTGAAAGGGGTTATGAATTAGAATGATCTTGCTGATGGGAAGGTAGACTCCAGCCCATATCCTGCCTCGAGTCGTTGTAGAATCTGGAATAATAATCCTCCAGGAAAATCGATGGCAGAATGCAGTGCCACAGGGACAAATACCAGCAACAGCCCCTTTCTGCACTACACAACCATTATCTGTCGATCGGCTGAATTTCTGCAGATAAGCCATAAATCCAATTCTTTAAAATGTCATATTAAAATTTCAGGCTATTTAGATTGGCTTGTGGGTGGGGAACGACGGCTTCCCTCTCTGAGGGACTGGGATTATATGTCAATAATGTCTTCAGTGCCAGGGAGGTTCTTTCATTAGCTTGTATTTAGATTGAAGTGTCATTCATATGATGAGAGCCTGCTGCTGCGTCTCTAAGTGTCTCAACAGTGTGCAAACGTGTGTGTCTGTGAGTGTTTGCGTGTGTGTGTGTTTTCCTGTTTGTGCAACAGTTGGGCTGTTTCTCAGCTCTCAGTCTTAATAGGCTCGTCAGTCTGATGGGTGAGATGTGTGATGTGTTGAGAGATACACAGGGGATTGGCACTGTTACAGTGGGTGTTATGGAGACCATCCCAAAACTGCAAACGTACAGCCAGTATCACCGAGGAATCCTTCACTCCAAACCTGTCTGACTGACACATCTGTTACGACAACGGAAAAATATTCACGATTGCTCAATCCTTAATTGCAACCCTGCAAAAAATATCGTCATGATTCTGTTCCTGTTTATTGCCTCCAAAACTGTACTTTCACTAAGTCATCAAAATTTTGCAGGAAGTTTGTCCAGAATTAACGACACTATTTTTAATTCTATTACTGCTATAAGCTAAATAAGTCCTGGAAATCAACAGAAAGCCCACCCTTTCAAATGACACCTCAAGGTTATCATGGTTTGACAATCTGTGAAATACAAATCTAATCTAGTCATTGTTGGTTGCAGCAGACTGGAGCAGCTGGTTGGCAACTGTCAACTCAATCCTCACAAACTATGAAGAAATCATTACTGATGTTGTTGTGAAGTTTCAAATCTCTGCAATTACTCCTGTTAGATATTGTTATTTTAACCAGTAGATTCAAAATAGATTTGTTGCTTTAGTTTTTCTTACGGTGATCTTTCAGTCTCCAGTCAGCTGACAGTCCTGATGGAGGCTGTGCAGAGCACAGTGGTTGCTGTTCAGATTGCACTGCGGTGATATAGATAGTCACAGAGCTGGTGTCTCTCTGGTTGCTTTTGCCCTCCAGCAGACGTACCCAAAAACAGACATTTTGCTTCCTGGGTCAGTGGAGCGTTCGGTATGCAAATCCCTCAGGATTGCACTCTATTTGTGTCTTGTCTGGTTTACTGGCCAAATCATTTCAGGATCTATTTGTCTAATAAGGTACTTGATCACCCAGAACCTCCATTCCCATGATTTGATTTTCGCTTGTCTCATTACCTAAGTATTTAATAAACAGCATGGACACTCTGCTACTTGAGCTTTCCTTACTGATAGACTTTCTATGGCACATAGACATTTTTAGAAGTAACGATCAGTTTTTCAGTCTGGCTTTTTAACGTTGAAAGTGGCTATCACGTTTTGGAATCATCAGTGATCACACTGATACAGTGCAAGTGTCTGAAACGGTTAGGTGAGTGTTCTAGCTTCAAAGGAGGAGGAGGATTTTGCTTGTTTTGGTTCATCACAGCTGACCAATGTTTTTTTGTTTGCTTTGTTTTTCCCTTGGAGCTTTATTGAGAAGTTGTGTTTCCCTGTTCTGCTCCCGCTGTGCACAGACGAGATACACAAGTGTGATAACATACAATGGAAATATACACTCCAGCCAATCGTTTTACTCTGTTTCACTGGCTTCTTGTGGCAGTGATACACCAAAAGACACATCAACACACCCAGAGTAGAGTTCTAGGCGTTTCCTGCCACCGGTGAGCCATTTTATTCAGCTAGTTTCAAAGAACTCAGAGAAGAGACTTAAAACTTGCTGTAGATAGCTAATCCTTCCCAGGGAACATTTAGTCACCTTAAAAGCTCTCAGTTTGTGGGTTCAGGAATGATCTGTACCTGTGCCAGAACTTGGCTGCTGTACAGCTCTCTCAGAGTGGCTCAGACACACAAACAGGCCCAGTGAGTTCTGGAACACACCCAGTTTACATGGAAACCACAGCAGCGTTCTGCAGGAGCAGCTCGTCATGATGATTTAACACACATAACATACACTGTCCGTGGGTCACAGAATCTCACTGTAGCATCATGTGTCCATAATCTTCATCTTAAATTAGTCTCCAACTAATGCTTGGTGGGCAGTGAACCACTTTAACCTCACATTGTGTTTTCAGGTTGATGAAAGTTGGATTTTTCCAGAATGTTGAGCTCAGCTTTGTGCAAATGTAACAAATATATGGTTTCTAATGCATTATGAAAGACTCAGTGCAGTTCAGTCCTGTGCATTCAGGCACATGTGCAGAGAAAGTTGCTCCCTCGGAGGAAGCATCTCACTCTGCTGACTGGAGAAAAAAAGAAAGACTTCAGGCGTTTCTTCGAAGTGCTGCAACATCACAACCAACAGGATCACTGGTTGTGGGTGGGAACTTTATTTTTCTGTGTGAATGTGTATGCATGGTACATTCTTCTTTCATCTCCATTCTGAAAGTTTGCATGTAGAATTTCGCTCGGGTACGTTTTGTGTCTTTTTCTCCCTTTTTTTCTCTGGCTTCTGTCACGTTTCCTCTCTTGAACTGTGATTCTCCTGATCTGTCCTTTTGTAACTCTGAAGAGGAAAAAAAAAGAGCATCTCCATCACTCCTCTCAGCTCACCGTAACTCACAACTGCCTGCCGTGGATTCGACTTTTTCCAAAGTCTGTGTGCTTATGCCTGTGTTTTCATGTGGGCTCGTATCCGTACGGTGGGAGGGGAACCGCTTTGATTTCCCAAGACGTCTCGGTCAGGCCTCATCGCTTTCAGACAACAATCTCTACTTAAAGAGGAGGGAAAATGTTAGGAGGAGGGAAAGGGGCAGAGGAAAGAGTGTGTGCACCCTTGCGTGTGTGCGAGAGAGCGAGGGAAAATTGAGAAAGAGAGAAGACGGGATGAAGGTCAGATGGGGAAAATTTGCAGAAAAATATGAAGACACTTTAGAGGAGAGAGCAAATAAATAAAGGATGTTTCCTTTGAATTAAAGATGACTGTAAACGGCGGTGCGGATAGGGACCTCACACAGGGTTCCTCTAAGCTGGTCAACACAACACTGTGCCTCATGAGCCTGCTGGCATGCTTAACAGTTAAACCCACTGCTTTCCTTGGCTGCTCTTGTCTTCTTTATGTCTTCATACAGTGTCCTATATCATGTCTGCTGTTTGTAGTACAAATGCAAAGCGTCGTCATTAAAAGATCCTTGAGTTTCATCAAAGCCAGGCTACATGTACTCATCCTTTCCCTTGGCAAGCATTTGAACAGTTACAAATGTGCGGTCAAACAGCAAGTGTATCTCCGGCCCAAGGTCTTCATGTTGCCATGTTTCAGCATTCGTAATGACTCCAAATGATCAGGTTAGGCATCAACTTATCTGCTGGTTTGACCTTTAGCAGTGACAGTAGTATCTTCACAGCAGTGATCTCCTTGGCCATCTGGCATGTGGGACAAACAGGACCCCTGAGCTACTGTGCTGCTGTACGTGAAGGGTTTTATTGTCTGCTGAACCCATTCTGTTTCTTTTCTCTGTGCCGTTGTGTTCTTTTTGGACTCACTGGCCAATCACAACCCAGCAAATCAGGGTTGAACCTGAAATTACATAATTTGCAATATATATATATACACATACATACTCCTCAAAATCTTTTTGAGGAAATGTGATTCCATTTCCTGTTAATATTAAGTTCTTATTGTTATTACACACTTGGCAAGTTGCAAAATTTGGATATAGAAAGTGCTACTCACTGACATAATATTTACTTTTTCTGCCAAAGTACCTGATCTTGCTATTGCGTATTTGCATTTAGCAAGCATTATTAAATTTTTTATGGCTATGTCAAAGAGTTGCCACAGCCTTCCACTATGTAATTGCAGAGTTGGCAGTTCAATCACAACTTCCTCTTGTCCACATGTGGAAGTGTTCTTTGGTAAAAAGCTTGACCCAAAAATGCTCCTGATGGTCGGGCTAGCACCCTGGGTGGATAAAAGCTCATAAACTGAAGCTTCCTATCATTTGTTACTGGAATGGCTTGGTTCAGGTTAAGGAAAGAGCGTTATCTTGTAGTACAGGAGAAATGACTGTTCTGCTCTAACTCTACAATCCAAGCAGACTGTTAGCAAGGGTCACAAGGTTCCTAACCTCCTCACAACCAGAGAGTACACGAGTTCACTCCTCTGACGGAGGTTGTGCCACTGTAGAGAACTGTTCAAAAGAGGAAGTCAGGCTTTATCATTGCTATTGTAGTTGACATCAAACCTCTAGACCATTAAACTTAGTTTAGCTCATAACTCAGAAGGCTGTATACAGGTAATACTGTTTAGTGTGTCTTTGATGCTGTGACACTGTAGGCTTGCTTTTCTCCCCAAAAACACTTTTAATAGTGTTTATTTCAGAAATGGGCAAATAAATAAGTAAAACTTGACTTTAACTTGTATAAGTTCAATGTTTCTAAAAGGTGAAAATGACATCTTAAAACTTTCTGTGAACAAGTTTGCGAATATTCACTTACAGCGGACATTTTAGTCACAAAAAAACAAGATTTTTTAACTGCATAGGCTATTTCTTGGATTTATGCTAAAGTGAAGGCTATTTTATGGAGATACTTTAGTTGTAAAACTGAAAACAGACTCAGCCCAAGGTCATGTACATTTAAGCAGTTATATGTCAAAGGGTTCTATCATTCCGTTGCGTCTAAGGGAAGAAGATAACTGCAAATTAAACTGGATTTACAGGTTACTTTGTTGCTTTTTATCTGTCCTTGTTGTTGGATAAAATCCAATGCCTTTTTGCCCTGCTACATCTTACACAAACACACACACTCATACCTGAATGCTGTCCAGTACAACTTTGATCTGTTAGTCACTGGGCACCGCAGGGGTTAAGTGCCTTGGTAAAGGGCACTTGGGGCAAGTGGTTCTCCTTCACATCCCTGTCACGGTTTGACCGGCACATTCATCATGCTGGTCAAAACCATGAACTTTCAGTCTCAAGCTGGGAGAAAAGACAGGAATAGATTGTAGGACGGCTGACAGTTTGGGAGAAAGTGTGCAAATGTTGAGGTACAAGTATGATCTCATTTGAAGAAAATCTAAAATTGTCTCTTTTGGCCTTCTGTAGATCACAATGATCCACTGTGTTAAGGCACAAACATGCATCTTGCCAGCTTTATTCATATAAATAAACACATTTTTGGGCTGAATCCTGCTCTCTGTGTCAACTCTTATATTGAACATTTTATCCTGCGTGACTCTTTAGGGGAAGTCTGCTCATCTCCTCCACCAGCATCACTTCAAAGGCTTCCCAACTCTCTTCTCATAAATTTCAGGGGCTGGAGAGAAAGTGCTGCTGGAAGTGCATTACAATATCCTTAGCTGCAGATCTGCTCACCATTTTTATGTTCCAGTCAGACTCGAGCTCTACATTTTTGCTGACTGATTGTTGAATGTATATACTGAGAGTCCAGTGTTATGGTCAACTGGGCTTGCCGGATTTGCTAAAAAATCAAAGATATTTGTTAGCCTCTAAATATAAACAGTATTAATTGGCAATTTCAGCCATGTATTTTAATGATTTGAGTCAGGGAAGGTTGTTCAACAGTAAAGTATATGGAAAAGGTCTAATTGAACAAGCAAGCAGACCTTTTCCCTGTGAGGGTTACAATTACCCTAATTGAAAAAGCTGGACGTGGATTGAAACTGGCAGTCTAATTAATGGACTCTTTTACAAGCCTCCATAGAAACCTCTGTTCAATACTAACACACATGGGTAGCTCCACTATGTTTTCCATATTAAGCCACCATTTGTTGGTATTTGTAAAGTGTGTATTTTTTCAATGTAAAAGTGTTTGCGTTTATGATCCTTTCTTTTTATGTTTGGAATCCCAGTGTGTTTAGATTTTGTTAGTTAGTTCAAAATGTCATTTTATTTAAAAGGAACTCTGTGGTGTTCAAGTTTATAATTAAGGTTAGGCTATTGATTTCATTTTGTTGTTTCATCTATTGACTAACAGTCAAAGTCATACAAAACTGAAAACTGTGAATTTGTATCTGAAAAGGTGTTAATTGTTTCGGTGCCTTTTCATGCGCTCCAAGAAATGTCATCTGTAACTGTTAACGGCCTCCCTGCTGTTTTTCATTTTTATGCTATTATCTTTATTTATTGGCTTCAGTGCTCATTTCTGAATCATTGTGTCACTTACATTAAAAGGTCCACCAATGAAATACTGTTCTTCTCCCAGAATTCTTTTAATTTGTTATTGACATTAATCAATTAGCTTGAGTTATGACCAATATAAGCACTATTATGAGAAAGGCCTGTTCCATTGACTGGAGGGTTCACCATAAAAAATAAAATTAAAACTTCAATTGGAGAAGACAAATGGTCTAGCATGCAGCGTGGCACAAAACTGCCTAAACAAAAAAGATAAACAAGATTATTACTTTGTTTGTTACCTAAAAAAAAAAAAAAAAAAATACGATACTGTTGCTCAAATATACAGCAGAAGTACTTTACTGGTTCATTACAGCTCAGATTCTATGTATTTTTTTAAAATCACAGGTTATTATATTCTGTGAATAATAATAATAATAATAATAACAACAATAATAATCACAATAATAATAATAATAATAATAATAATAATAATAATAATAATAATAATGAGCTTTGTCTCTTTTTATTAGTTACGCTGACAGTGCAATGTATTGTAGATAATTATCTTATAGTGTAGTGATTATGATGATTTTGTTGTATCATGAGTTACTTTGTAATTCCCAGCCAAAACACACACATTGAAACACAGAACTTGTTTAGTCTCTCATGAAGCTGTGAATCAATTAGTGCATCTGTGAAGCACTAGCTGCTTTCTTTCATCCCTTTAAATGATTCTCCATCAGCATTCAGAAAAAAACAAAACAAAACAAAACACAAAAAGACTTTTCTTTTTCTATTTTGTGTCTTGTTGAGGTTCAAAGTGATAAAAGTGATAACTTTGCTTTGTTGAGTTTTCAGTTCAGCTCATCATCGCTCATTGTGTCATAAACCTCCAGTTTATTGCTGTAGGTTTCACACGCTGCATTTATATCATCTGTCACGATTCATGTCGTAGCATCCTCTGCAACACAGATTTGTCATGCGTTGTTTTTAGGTGATTTATATCATTCTCATCATAACTGTTTAGTTTTAATTAATGATAATTTAACAAGTTAAATAAACACTGATGATTTTCACAGGTAAACTGAAGTTCTTTTTCCTCTGTCACATCACGCCTAACTGACACATTTATGAGTTTGAAAAACTTCATTTATCAAGTCACTTGCAGCTTTAAACAGAAAACCAAAATCACTGAAGCACTAGCAGTTCAGCAGCAGGCAACACTCGCTGCTGTCTCAGCTCTCTCCAACAACCCAACTTTCTTCTTGTGTTCTGCACTCTAAATAATCATAATCTCCTACAGCTCAAAGATGTAATAATAACCGATAGTAGTTTTCACTGCAGGAAAAGAAAAACCCATAAGGACATTGTTCAGTAAAGAATCGTATTCGCAGAAGGCTATCGCAAGCATGCAGTATAAAGGACTGTGTTAGTGTGTGTCTCATATATCTGTTTCAGTTTTTAAGTGTCTTGCACGTACGTCTGTTTTTCTGCTGAGAAGTGAGAGTGTGAGCACGGGTGAGTGAGCATTTACATATGTCTGTGACTAAGCCCATTGGCACAGTACAGTATGATGCAGTGCTCCCTGCCTTGCTCTGCCTGTTTGCTGTGAGTGTAGTCTTCTGTGTCCTGGTTGTAATCCTCAGCACTGTCCCTGGGGGGAAACTGGGGATACTAACAGCAGCCAAACTGCAGGTTGCTACTGAAGAGAACAACAGGTCAGTCTGTCCTTGCTTTCCCACTGGCTGGGACATTACACAGGACAACAGTGTCACGTCATTTCAGTTGCCACACAGCGCTGGAGATTCATAGGGAAGAAATACACTGTCCATAAGAGTGATATGTTGGCGAGGTCAATAAACATAAATATAGATTTCCATATCTAGAGGCTGAGTGTGATAAAAAAAACAATATTATTAATCAAACGCAACAGGCGTTACAGTTCTGATGTCATATCTATGTATTGTGTTGTAGAGATATTCATGTAGCTTAGCATGCTAACGAGCTAACCCCAGTCTATCCTGTCTCTGCTAAATTGCCTCGTTAAGTCATTGTGAGACACAATGTATTTGCCTCCTACCTCCACCTCATCATGCCTGTGAGGGCTAGCCATGTCTTGCTAGCCCCTGCGGTCAGAGTCCTGACCAGTGTCGCTACAAACCACTTCAGTAATAAAATTCCTGTCATCATACTGACCGTAATGGTATTAGAAGCTGTGTTGCGACCCAGTCTATCAGAGTCTACTGGGCTCAACATGAAGGCCACCAGCTGCACAGCTAACTTAGCTTTCAAGCTAATGGCAGCACTATACAGTCAAAAAGAGATACAGCTAACAATACACATGTGGTTTTCTTTACTTTGCCAGGAAATCCAAACATTAAAAAAACCTTCAGCTGGTTGAAGAAACAATTTTTTAAATTTACAGATTTGTTAAAAGGACCAGAGAATGTATTGATGTAGCTGCACAGGTTGATTTAAGTGACTGTTTGATAATACAACTCATGAATTGGCATATGTCTGTGAAATGTGAAAAATTGTACCATACTTTACTATGTAATTAAAAACAAAGAAACAAAACAAAAACTGTTTAGTTGGTCTTGAGGTTGTCAATGAACACCAAAGACAGAAATAAATAATAAAAAAAAGAAAATAGGAGGGAATCCTACAAAACATTTTGTTGCTGGTTCTCACCCTTACAGTGTTCCTTTTTAAAGCACTGTTCAACTTTTGTCTTACTGTCTTTCCTCCGACATCTTCATTGCACAGACCTATGGCCTCCTCTCGACGGCTTTCAATGAATCAGTCTGTGGTGCTACACAGGTCACTACTCGTGGGATCTTATCTTATTCATTAGGAACATGGATAACAACTAGACATTTAATTAATAATTCAAATTTAGCAAGTAGTAGAATCTCTGGAATCTCTCTCCTTTGCCCTCATTCACCACCCAAGTCACTCAGTCCTGTTAAGAAAAAGTGATTAAAGCCAGTAAGTGATGACACACAGTGACTCAGGCTGCTTGTGTAAGTACAATCTGAAAGCAGCCTTGGGGGAACTGTGGGAGAAAAGTGCATGGACTCTCTACCTCATTGTGAGGTGAAAATAGACATTGCATATCCGCTGAGAGACAGAGCTGTTGGCAGGTGTCCCATATCAAGTAGCATGTAATGACCCCATGCTGCATGGCAGAGTAAAAGAAGAGGTCAGAGAGGCAGCTGGGAAGTCACTAGCGTCGATCCAAGGACCAACTGGGAAATTTTATGTGAAGACAGCAATGGATTAACACCCTCCAGTCCTTCAAAACTGTTTTTCTCGACCATTGCACTGAAATCCCGAGTGTTCAGTGGTCACAAGTAGAGGAATAGTCATTGGGTGTGTCAGAGTGTAGCTTTGTTGTTTATCCCCAGAAAAATTAAAATGAGTTGGGACCAGGCTTAACATAATACAGCATCCTGGAAGACATGGCTGTACCTTCTGAGCAAGTTGAAGTATAACCGTTATAACCGTATAACCGTTATAACCGTTAGTGAGATGTGTCCAACTTCATGTTTCTTTCCACCCGACCAACATTGTCAAAAAGATGATCTGAAATAAATGATTTAAGACAGAACAGAACCATGAAAGGGCAGGAAGCTGTCCTAAACAATATGCTGTTGCCACACAGCTATAGCCCTGCTTAAAAGCCACACTGGAAGTAGGAAGTACGACCCCCCCCATAATAAATTTTCTCCTGCTTTACTTTACTGAATTCTTTTTTCCTGCCACTCAGTGTACAGTGACATAAATGTAGATCTAATCCTGTAATCACAACAAGTGATGTCATGTATGGTAACAGCAGAACACAGCAACCTAACAACAAAGACACATCACCTTCTCGTTATCTGGCGGCAGCCTGCACCCTTTGATCAAGGACATGCTCTTCTCACATGAAGGGGCGTGCATCTCCAAGACATATTCACCATCATCGAGTCTTTTGTGTTGTCTTCAATTTGTGTCCTGGTAGATGTACATAGTTCTGACCTGTCAATTTCATCAGTGAGTTTTTAGCATTTACATGCAGTTTCTTTGTTCTGCTTTATGTAAAAAGTGACGATCATCCGAGGAATCACGTCACCACAGGGATTGTCCTCAAAAATGAGTGTCATGGTGGGCAAGAGCCGGGGTCTCAGGGTCTCAGGGTCTCAGGAGCTGTAATTCTTGTGTCATTACTTATTTTTTAAAGCATTTGACTGCCTTCAAATTTTTGGTGATGATGGATGTGTGTTGGGTCAGCGTGTTGCAGGTTAACTGAAGGGCCCTGTCCATGCTATCTAAAGGTCACCTGTCTGTGACCAATTGATTCTCTTGCACTGAAAGAAAAAAAAAAGATTGTACTTCCTCTACAGAATGCACCTCTAATTCATAAAAAACAAAAAAGGTCTGATGGTCGGTTTTTTGACATTTTGGACATCTCTTCTCTTCTCTTCTCTTCTCTTCTCTTCTCTTCTCTATTTATTAATTTATGTGAAGACACAAGGCAGAAATAAGAAAAGGGATTCATTTTGGAAATCAAAGTAATGTTCTTTCTCTGTCTCACTCTATCTTCTTTCTCAGTTTGCCTCTCTTGCTCTCTCTCCTTGCTTCTTGCTTCGTAAGCCAAACCTCTGGAGGGCAATGGGCTAAAAACGGAAACAGACGATTTGGCCCTCGGCTCTTTTTTTCTTTTAATAGGCCTGGTATTCCTGGTGGAGCAGGCAGGAGTTCACCTTGATGTCACATATCAGCGGCAGGCTCGGGGCTCAGGGCCGGCCTTTTCCTCACTGGCTCACAGTAAAAAGGAGGTTTGGGGAGGGGGAAGAGGAAGTCAACAAATTCTCTGACCTTTTATCTGCTAGGTCCACTATGAAGAGGCAGTAAGTGTTGTGATTTGTGTGTGATTAGGGTTTACAGTTAAGAAATGTTGTGTGACATGTAAAAGTGTTCATGAATGAGCCCCTCACTCTGGTCTGTATCATTTGGTATTATTGGCTGGTTGGATGATCTTTCAGTGTTTCACAGAGCAGTTATTTCCTTTGAGTTTCTTTCTTATGTCACTTACCCTGTTCTCTTTCTTCTCTTTTCAAACAAGAAAAAGAAAATTGCATCATTTCATGGTTTGGTACAGGAGTTTTGCTAGTGAAGGACTTCAACTATTGTGTTACACAGTACCTGTTATACAGAGTTGTAAATACCATTTACTCTAATGGCAGAAAGCACACACGGGAAAAAAAAGCACAGAACAAAATAGTCCCAGTTCAGTCAAAAGAACACTATGCAACTGTACAAATTTTTACTGATAAAACACAGCACACTGATGTTAAGTCATAATGTCAAAATAACAAGTAATTGAAGTGCAGATATATTTCTGAGCATAAATTCAAGTATTATCTCAGTGACAGACCCATCCTTTGTTTGGTGCTGCAGACCTCTAATGTTAATTGATATTGTTTCCCTAATCAGGGTTGGTAAGCTGTTGAATCTCCCTCAAAACAATAGTTAGATACTAATGTTAGGCAAGTCAACACATAAAATAAGTAATTTGTTTCTCTAACTTTGTAAACACAAACTGGCAATCTGTCTCAAACTTTGATCTTTTTTTACCTTAATAAGCTAAATGCAATGAAAAGTCAGTGGCCACATCAAGTTCAGTCTGTGTAAGTGCCACAAAAACACCTGTCCATTTACTCAGTTACTTACTTTTTCCCACATTCTGTCTGCAAATCTAATGTGCAACAGCAAAGGAGTCACTGCGGCATTGTTATATAGGTTCACCTATTCTTTACAGTCTAGTCAGTCAAAAAAGACAAATAATTCCCTTTTTTATCCAGTTATTCAAACTATTGTTGCAAAAACTGGTTGAAACCAATACTCTCACTCACACAATCATTTAAAAAAGCAAGTACCATTGGCCTCTTTACAGTGCTTACATACATAGATGATTACACAGGACAGTAAAATACATATTTAAAAGCCTTTTGTGAAGTAAGTTGTGGTTTGTTTGACAAATTGTTTTGAATCAGTTGGCACTTTTGCAACAGCTGTTGGCTTGTGAGTAGCAATTAGCAGCAGCAATATCAGACAGCAACATTAGCAATTAATGTGTAAAGGAGGTGTTTAGATAAAGCAGCTTTGTAAGTGTGTGATGATATTCTGATCCGTCAGGCTCCAAAGCTTATCGTTCCTCCTTCAGTCTCCATCACAAGCTAAATTTCTCTTTGAAGAATGAAAAAGTTACATCACACATGTAGTGTAATTAGCATCAAGGGAGCAAAAATAAATGGACTTTAACTTCCATACGACATGAGAACTTTACTTCTTGCCGATGCATTAAGTCGAGTGAAGGTGAACCTTTTAGCAGGCATGAGGTTTTCAATTGGATTTTTATGGTGTCATAATATCGTATACAGACCATTTTGCATTAATTTTGCTTGCGCTCAACTTGGCTGCCTCTCGTGACATTTTTCACATTTTTATGTGTATGTCACTGAGTTAATCTTGACTTCTTCACCATTAACCCTCTCTCACCCCTTCTGTCTGTCTCTCCCTCTCTCACATACACTTCCTCTCTCTTCTCCCTCTCTCTCTCTCTTTCTTTCTCTCTGTTATTCAGTCTCTTACTGCTCGGACAAACGCTTGACCGGGGCGTCCAGCAGGCCAGACAATCAATAGCAAATGCCCATGGCTAAATCAAATTACTTCTGCTCGATTTGTACCCAGTGACAAAAGAAAGAAGAAGAAAATATAAAACAGTGTTATATCCAGGGTCACCGGCTGTCTTTAGGCTTTTTTTTGTCTCTGTCCATCTGGAAGGATGCACAGAGTCAAACTTCAGCTGAGAAGAACACATCATTGCCATAAAACCTGAATTGTCTGGTGGTACAACTGAGCCGATGAATCCGTGGGTGGTCAGTGCATTGCAGATCGTTACTATACAATGTAGCCTCTTGAATAAAAACCTGCAATTATGTTAAAATCTCAAATTATTGTGAGGACGAACAAATAAAGGCTGACAATTGTTGACAGTTGTTGCTGACAACCCTGACAATTGTTTACCCTATCAACTTCACACTTTGTGGGTGTATTGCTGACAAACCAAGAAAGTGCTATATTGATTTTGTAATTGTTTGAATGAGTGCTTCTTGAAAAATATACAGAAAAGAAACATTCTAGTTATGCTACTATATTTTCCCCAGAAGGAAAATTTTCTCTACAGTTTGCTTAACTTATGTATCGGCATACCAAATGTTATCAAATTAAGGTAAGTTATGCCATAGTTTGGGAGGATGCTTCACTCTGGTTGGCTGCAGGGTGTCCATTATTTTGATATAGGTCACCTGCTTTGTAGTTCCCGACTGTCTGTTCAGCAAACCACTGGCTGAGCCTGCATCTGTATCCATTCAGCCTGTTTTTCCTTAGAAATAAAAGAATAACAAATGACAACATCAAGTCCTTCAGTGCCTCATCGTCTGAACCCCACAGAATGGCGACTCAAACACACATGCAGTGATACTGATCAATCCTCTTGCATCCCATTCACTATTTAACTCACTTTATTAGGCTGCAGCTCAAGGTGCACAAGGCCTCTCATTGGTAAATGACATTTTTTATATAGATTCGAGACAGTAGCTGCACTATGGTACTGGTTTTGAATCTTGCAGGCAGTATGTTAGCTTTTTATTTCACAGCTGAGTGAAAACAGCCGGTTGCTAAGATGTACCTAATATTAGTTCTAAATGTCCAACATCATGAACTCGTAAACAAAACAGGCAGGAATGATCTGTTGAGTCTACAAAATACAAGAAAAGGGAGAGAAGAACAGTAGGTCTTTAAATTAAAATATATCGAAAGCTTTTCAAACTGACAAAAAATAAAGGCCTTGCCTTTATATAAACCTGTCTTAAAGAAAGAGAAATACTGGCAAACATAGTGTAACTGATCAAATTAAACTTTCGATTTTACTTTTGCAGAATAAGGTGGTAAGTAATTGATACTTTTTTTTTTCTTGTAAGTTTCCTGATAGACAATTTAATATGATATGTCACAGCAGGAGTAACATAAGTGCTAGCAATAACATTCAGCCATGACAGCATGTTAGTGAGCCAGCATGCACAATACAAGGAACCTGCAATTGAAGCCCCTCAAATGGATTTTAGATTTTAGCATTATTCATTAAATTATTTATACTTATTCCTTTTCTAATCCGCACATACAACATCCCCACAAAGGACTGCAAAATTTAGGGTTTCACAGATTTAGCTTAATGGCTATAAACTACAAAAATACTGTTATTCTCAAGAAATAGCTAGAATAATGTGAGAAACCTTTTTCCCATCCTCACCTAAACCACTGACTTATTTTTCACTTTTCTTTTTTTATCCTTTGTTTTGTATTTTGTTTTTGTCCTTGATAATATTTTTTTGTCATTGTATTCTAAACCCTAGCCTGCCTTCCTCTACAGTCCTTTCCTTCCTGTCTCCCTCTGCCTTCAGGGCCACTTTGACAATACATGATGCAGGTGTCAGGCTGCAGATACTCAGCTATCCATTTCTCTGTCTAATGGAGTTATGGCTGGCCTCTGTTGACCCTCAAATAGTTTGCGGTGGAGGAGGCGGCCACCAGCAGTGGCATTAGTGTGACATTCTCTCCTTGCTGCCTGTTTGTTCTCTGTTAGCAGATCTCATTTCAGGGTGAAAAGCTAGGCTTGACAAAGAAGGACATTTAATGCAGAGAACTGATCGATTCGAGGGGAAATCTGGAGGTGAAGCTGTCTACACACGTCCACACACCAAGCTGGGGATTTCCATCCTGGTCGTGGCCTTGGGGCTTACCTCGTGCCACCCTCCAGCACTTGCTCCTCTTCTTTGATCTCTGGCTTCTTCATCTTCTCAGCCAGCTGTCGGAACCATAAAGAAGGAATGCATTTGCTGCATCAGGGAAAAAAAAAAAAGACTTGCAACCAAAAGTCTGTTGGTTGGAGTACACAAACTAAATTCTTGTCTGAATTTCAAGAAAGATGAAGCAATGAAGGTCATTTCAGGTCAGGCTATTGATCTCCTTGGACCAGAGGAAGAACACAACTTTGGCATCTTCTGCAAAGGTCATGAGCAGCTTAAATGTTTGTCTGTGATAAAGTCAATAATATCCACTGGAGTGTGAAGGGGGCCTCAAAGCAAGAAGTTGGTTCCCTAAACATTAGAAAACCAAGGTTAATCTGAGTTTGACATACTCTTAATGCTCTCAGTTTAATGATACATTGGAAAAAAACAAGACACAATAATAAGTTTACAGCTAGAAACAATAATAAAACACAAACCAATAAAATCCAGGTGACATTTTACTATAATGAAGCACAACACAAGCTTAGAGTTTCAAACTTCAAACTGTATTTGTTGTTGTTTTATATTTTATTATACTTCATATCAGTTATGCCTCACATCTGTTAGTTTGAGTTACATTGTACTTAAATATGTAGTAATGGAGAGAGAGAGAGCGAGAGAGAGAGAGAGAGAGAGAGAGAGAGAGAAAGAGAGAGAGAGAGTGAGATGCAAAACAGCAACAATAATAACAATTGCAGTATATATTGTAATAACTATATATATAGAACAATAATTATGGTATTACTCTTTATGTTATTTGACATGATCTGAAAGTCCCTAACATTCTGAATGGCATCACATTAAATAAGCAGACAGTTAAACAATTGCTATTTTTGTCAGTTAGATTGTGGCACTTAAACAAATTTTTACCATCTGTCTGATTTAGTTGAAAAAAGATAGAGAGCTATGTCCTAAATATTTTGTGTCAAAAGACCAAAGTCAAAATGATAAAATTATCAGAATTTTTACTTCACATAATAATATTACTATAATGAAACTATAATTAAAATATTATACAATAACCAGTTCCAAACAAAACACCGATATCACGATGGCCAACTTCACACACTGTTTTGTCTGGCTGTGAATTCATTTAAATATGGGAACCACACACTGCGGCCTCTCAGCCCCTCGTCTCCTGCAGATAAAATGCCTCACCTTCCTTTGAAGAGCCAGGCAATGAGGAACAATTTCAGACAGATGGAAACAGATTCACTGACTGGTGCAAAGTGTTTAAAAATGACCAAGGAAAAGCCTGACATTCAGATTTAATGTTTGTCTTCTACCTGCAGATTCACTCTGAGAGTGGCTCGGAGGAGTGTGCGGCTGCAGAATGGCCTGCTGCTAATTGTGTTATTTCTTGACAGCTGAGGCTTTCTCCTCGCAGGGCCGCAGTACTTGTCATCTGCAGCACCTGTATATTCTTTCTACCGTTTCTCCCTCACTCACCTCTTCCATAATAACCATTACATGTTCTGTTAAAATGCCTTCCCTCCTCCAGTCTAATTATCACCAACCTCTTTCCCTCTCTTTCCATAATGGATACCACGAAACATTAAGAGCTCCAGTGCAGAAATTAGCGCTTGACCCGCAGCCTCCTAACTGAGATAATGTCTGTACTCTTACAGTAGAGGGAAAAAAAAAATCAGGGAGTGGGTGTGCTGGTGGGGAAGGAGGGGGGGTTTGTGGTGGAAGACTGTGATCTCCTCCTTTGCCTTTTAACTGCTGTGGGAATTGAGAGATAAAGTCTAACTCAAAAAGCTTGGTGTCTATAATCCAGACAGAGCGAGAAAGGCGACGTAGAGACACTGAGAAGGAAAGGATCAAGAGGATAGGCGAGAAGAAAAAGCTTCTCTCATCATCCCTCTCTCTTACATTTCAGCAACTGTCATTACTGAAAAATGCCTGTCTTCTCCGTCTTCCTCCCAGCATCCAAAACCACTATTCTAGTGCTCAGATAACTACTGCTATGGGAATTGGGTTGTTTCATATGGAGAGGAGGTACACAAAGAGGGAGAGGAGGCAGGAAAAAGGAAGACATTTACTGACTTTCAGCATGACAGAAAGAAGAGAAAATGGGCTGTTTATACTAGAGGCCTTTGAAAGCTGCTGTTAATAATAATATTGGAATTTTTTTAATGATAGATCATTTGTCATGCTGAAATTTGTGAGATGTTGAATGTTGTGACCTGGGAAAAACCTTCAAACAGCATTCGTAGCATGTAAACTGAAGCTCTCTGTAGGATATTTCTGTTGCTATTGCTGCTATTTTAACTCCTGTTATGACAAGACTAAAGCCATAGCAGTGGTCTGTGGGCTGTCTGATCCAAGTATATGTACAAAAACAACTACTTGCACTGCATTAAGTCTCTCTTTAAACGCTGTGCCAATACAGATAACTGGGATTCATCTTACTGTCATTAAACTGACAATTTTTCCTGGAAAATGTCATTAAATAAACATTGTAAAAAAAAATCCATGCTATCCAGAGGATGGATTCACTATGGACAAGTAGAAATTTGGACTTATTGAGGTAGTGGAGGCAAGGTCAAGGGTCACCAAATATAATTAGTAAAAATCTTTTATATACTCATAGTTTGTATCCACAACAAATCAGCTAATTTAAACTGATCAACCAATGGATCATCTGACTTTGTTCTTGTCCAGTAGAGTGAAAACGGAGCACAGAATTCCTTTTTGAATTTACAGACCGAATATGATAATATGGATTGGTGGAGGTGAGAGCTGGTGAGAGAGCTATTAAAAGAAAGTGCATATCCTCTCAGATTTGGCCACAGGGCACAAAGTTCTTCCTCATCTTGGAATAATGACGTGAGGAGTCTGTGTGTCCATATGTTGGAGCTGGAGGCCTTGGATTCAGCAGGAAGTCTTATTAGCATAGCTCTGGCTGCAAGACATTTGCCTCACACTTGTTTAAAGGTAATGAGGAATCATCTGAGAGAGCGCACACTGCGATCAGGCTGCCATCTGTTACCTGCTAACACCGCTCACCCTGACAATGAGGAAAAAGCTGGAAATACTACACAGCCACACCAAGCTGTGTGTTCATATGCAAGCACTTGTTTTACAAATGGTCCATTATCTGTTTAAAAGTGGCTGACATTCTGTTCACTCCCTGCCACTGGGCTTTTATCCGTCTCCATGCCTGCATGTGCCTCTCTTTCCATCCTGCTGATTCATTGTTTCTCTTTTAGTTGGCAGATATTAACTTTTATAGCAATATTAAGATTACATTTGGGCACTTCTGTGTCAGGATTCACCAGAGCAGTATTAGTGTTGACTGGCATCTCTGACCAATCCACATTTAATGTCGTTCCTCTGAGAATATTGTTATTTAATTTTGTGTGTGTTTAGCAAAGTCATAACCATTAAATCACAGAGGTTTTTAGACTTTCTTTTAAAAACCTTCTCCTGCCATTGTTTCGAAAAAACACCAGACAGACTTAAAAATGGTTAAACTTTAATTATTATCGGAGGGGTTTTTCATGCTGATACAAGGAGTTAAAAATCTGAATCTGCAGTTGGAGTTGGTTTGTGCATCACCAGCTAGAGGACAGAAGTCTTTTGAGAGAAACACCAGAGTTTGATCTTTACAAAGGTTTATACGTTAATGTTCTGTGTACATTTTTTCTTGTGAACTATCTTGAGTGTAACTTAGACATTTCAGACTGTTGGTGGAAGTGGAAAAACATACAGAGGTCACCATAACACTACAGTTCATTTTCTGGTCAGAGTGATTCAGAACTCATTCAGCACTCAGCTTCTGGCTCCAGAGATACTTTGCCATAGGCCAAAGTTTCAGTCAATCTTACATTTTGACCTGATGGTGGCACTAGAGGAAAAGTCAGAGGGTCACTGAGATAATCTTTTGGAAATTATGTATCTGCCTGGAATTTAACATCACCCGTCATCTCATGCTGATTTCCATTTTTTGCCAGTTAGATGTTTGCTGATAAAAGAGCAAATAGTTATCGTTCTCTTTCCTCGCTGCTTCTTGATGACGCATCATGGCCTGAAACTGTGTTTGATGCCTAAGCAGTCCTCACTGTTTGTTTATTGCCTTGGCAGTGCTGCATACAAAGAGCTCATCTGGAGTTATGGATGGAAGTTTGTTTTTCATTTAATATTGGAAAAACAATACAGTAATCATTTTCCTCTAGAATGCCAGCATCGCACTGAATCTAATTTGCAAGTTCTAACAATTAGAGGAAGAAAAAGCCTGAAATATTATTACAATGAATCAATCCCCAGGGCTGCCGCTGAGCTTTGGCCAGTGGTCTAATGTTGTTTTAATGTTTCAAGGGAATCATCCAATATGGCATGGAATACAAAGGGTGTGAGATGATCAAATATGAAAAGAATGATTTCCGCCATGTTAATGACCATAACATTTCATCTGTGGTTCAGAAAAAGCAATTCTAGTCTCAACCTGGATGGAAGAAGTTTGTTCCCCAGTGTTTTTATTTGTGATGGTCATAGTCTAAAGACAGGAGAGTAAATCGAAGCATGGTGGTTATTTTTATGGGGGATAGTTACTTGGTGAATAGTTTTAGATTTTGTCTCTGTTTGCATTGTCTTCATCCTTTGGCTGTTATGGTGGATCCAATTAAACTTGCTGCAGACATGAGAAATGAGCAAAAATGAAATCAATACCATATTGAGTGTAAATTCTACCCTGCTCTATTTTGGTCTTCCATTCAAACATGGTTGCATGCACACACACACACACACACACACACGCACAGACAGAGCACAGAGACTGTTAGTTAACAGGAGGCTGGTATCGGGGCAGTGAGGTGGTGAATATTGATGCCAGCTGTATTGATTGAGGACCTGTAGGGTTTGTCTTCTTTTATCCAGCGAGCCTTCTGCCTGTCCAGCGGACTTTATGGAGCATCCTGTCTATGCCTGGCTGCACATTATGAGAGGTGTGGAGGAGGCCCATTAAAAGAGCTGGAGAAACACACTTTGTCTACCTCTATACAGAGCACAGTTCAATCATTACGAGACGCAGCATAACACAGCTGTTACAGTATATAATGAGCTACAAACGGCTCACTCCTCATCATATATACCCCAGCTCAGATAGATGCTATATCAAGCACACTATGACTGCAAGTAACCACTACACAGCCACACAGTAATACAGCAATTACCCAGAAACCATTGATATCTGCCATGCAAACACTGGCAAATTGCTTGTACCAGCATCTTCAGTTACATGACGATTGCTAGCATAACTCTGTGGATTGCGATAATCGTTTGTCTGACAGTTAGTTAATAGGTCCACCACTTTGGTCCAACACTATTGTTCTCCTGTGGTAATACATTTATTAATACAGTGATTGCTTGTCTGTAGATAATATATCTCAAAAACTAATGACTGGATTAGCATTTACTGCTTACATTTATGCTCCAAAAAGGAGGACTGCCATTGATTTTAACTCTGAAGTCTTGTCTTGCACCACCATCAGGCCAATATTGATTTCAGAACTGGTGTGACTAAGTTGTGAGATTATTAGGCCTAGGGAGAAGTCAACAATACACTGACCTCTTCCAGCCTGTTAAAGGTGCAGTGTACACCCATCGTTTCCTCCCAGCATACTGCTGATGTTTTCAAACTCAACTGTGACCTTTTGACTGCATTGGATGGAGATTCTGAGGTCATATTGGACACTAAACAACTTCATCTCTAGTTGCTTTCTCCCATGTTATGCATTTTCTTTATTTTTTCTTATTGAAAAATAGGATCTATTCCTGTCAGTGTTGTGTAGAGAGGGGAACAATAAGCTGGTGCGATACGGAAGAATTCTGAGTTAAGGATGGTTACTCTTCCTCTTTCATGTGGGACGTGAGTGTTGAAACAAAAGGCTACATGTCCAGGTCCGGATACATTTTATCAAACTGGAGAGCAACGTCAAAAGTCAGAATCACAAATTTGATCAACCGTATGTATTTTGCGATTCTTTAGTTCAAGAAAAGTTAACAATACTACAAAAATGCTACAATATTTCCTGCCAAAGCTTGTTATCATAGTACTGAAATACTGTGTCATTGATAGCTGATATGTAGGTGTTACATGTTTTGTAAGGGCACAAAATATTCATCTATTAAAAATAAATGTTCTAAAAAAATATCAGATCAAAAGGCAAAGCTCTTAAATCTGGGAACCAGAATTGATTAGATCTTTTGATACCTCTCTGTTTTGTAATTTAATCATAATTCAATAAGATAATAAAAACATGAGATTCTAGTTTCTCCATTTATTTACATCTGTAAACTGAAAATCCTGTCTGTGAGAGAGACAGTGCTCCTCTCTAATGTTGGATTCATAGTTTCTGGCCATGCTACTGTAGCGGTGAGGATTTTAGATTTTTCTCCATTTTGAGTGGTGTTTGTGGCCTTGTGGGTTGAAAGCCTCTGGATGTTTAAAGCCTTACATAACACCGTTCAGCATTAAGTGGCACTTATTCAGATTAGTGCAGCGCTCAGCTGAATCACCTGTTTTCACAACAACAGTACCAACTGAGTGGAGAGCATCTGGGCTTGGCCAAACAGGCTTTATATGATCTACCAATTTGTGATTTAGATTAGCTGTGATCTTAATGGCCATGAAACACCCGTTTAGGGTTTGTTTAGAGGTTTCTATGTGTTAAGAGTGTTTGTGTGAGTTTATTAAGAATGCAATTAGTCATCCAAGTATTTATTTGAAAAAGGCTACTGGCAACTCAAAGTTCACTTGGGAAACACATTTAAATATTTTTAACATATTTTCATCTCCATTATGCATTTTCATGCATATTTTTAAAGTTTTAAACCAACTTTTACAGGACTTTTGAGGTTTGTGACTATGAACTTATAAAATCATTGATATCACCATAAAGGTCCCCATGGTCCAACCATCAAACATGCCAGTAAATTTACATGCAGATGCGCATACTAAGGAGAGTGCTTCTAGTTATGGCCACAAGATACCAACTTTAGAAACTTGGAGAATCAGAAAGCACAATCAACCTTCTGAAAATGCAATTTCACTGATCAATTTGATTGATTTTTAGATAATGGATTAACTTTGCACAAGAATTAAGGAGGAGCTAATTTATGGGTCTTTTCAGAATTTATATGGTTTGAAGGACTTATTAAAGGCCTTAAAACACTTTAAAGCATGTGCTCGTAGGATTACTCCACTCCAGTATGGTGGAGTGCAGGTTGAGATGGGGGTCTGAATCTACAACCATCAGCCACCATGGTTGCTCTTTCCTCAGTTTCTGCTCAGCTCAATTCATTGTTGGAACAAAGTAGGATTTTCTGGGTCCAGTAAGAGTCCAATAAGTGATTAACCAATCCACAATTCAAAATGTTCCTCCAGAGAGGTATTCCATAATGCTGTGAAGCCGAATATGAAGCCCTATGTGTGAAGGTGAACATGTCTAGATTTGTACTTATTGTTCATAGCTAATTATTGTTCATGTGCGGTTCCTCCTTTTCTCTAGTCTGATTTGAAGTGGATTTAATTTCTACCCTGATGGAATATGTTCCCATTTTCTGTGTCCCAAACCAACCCGTCACTAACTGAACTACATTCACTCAGTGCTCAGTGCACCTATGGTGTGACTCATCACTGCTCTCTCCAAATGCCCAAGGCCTAATTGTGCTGAACTAAAAACACTTTCATTTTTCATAGCTGGTCTGAAACAGTTTACAGTCGAACCCTTCTAAAATGGTCCACTCTCTGACTTTCCCTCAGTCCTTGTGTGGAAAGCCTGTTACAGACCCTCTAGGCAGCCAAAGCACAAAAGGGACTCAAGCTGAGTGCTATTGCTGCATCACTGTGAGTTGGTGACATGGTGAATAACTGTAGAATGCTAAAAGGCCCACAACTCGCCTGTCTTCATTGCTGTATTAATCTGTATACAAAAAGCTGCCATTGCTGGCTGGCTGGTGCAAAATGCCCACAGGAGTGATGCATCATCTGTTTAATGCCATGAATGAGAGACGACAAATTATGGCTGATTCAGTGTTTCATAAATAAAATTTCAAGTTAAAATGTAGCACAGTAATGAGTCCCAGCTGTTTGAGGCGGAGGCTGAGCTCTCATTGGAGGGCTTGGAGCCAGCAGGTGACATCTGGGTTTTTAATGTTTTAAAGGGTTGAAAGGTGGTTTGACCAGTAAATCAAAACGTTGTTTGTGGTAGTCAGTTTTTGTTTTCGTTTGTTTGTTTTGTGAATTTGCATCTCACTTATTTTTGTTAATAAGGCACAGAATTATGTGGGAGACAGGACACACCCACGTGTTATATAAGATGTTGTGTTAGAAAGCATGTGCATTCATCTGCTGCAATAGCTAAGATGTCCTCCATATCAAATGACTAAGTGTTTAATTCACTTCATTCATTTCTTAATTCAGTTAATGCCTTCATGCCATCTTAAATGAACTGTTTCAGAGTTTTGTCGTTTGACACCTGATCAGGAGGAATAATTTTTTTCAATGCCCTCTCAATTGTTGCTAATGACTGATCAGTTAAAAGACCATTCGCACAATATAAGTTTGGATACTTTTTTGACAGAATAAAGGGGGTTGGTTCAGGGAAAGATCATGGTTTGGACTCAAATAAGGAAGAGTCAGTGTGTGGACTTAAATTATTTTGGGTTCATTATTTATTTACCCCTATTATGTCCAACACAGCTCTGCAGCAGTACAAAATGGAGCCTGAAAATCAAACCACCCTAACCCTAAAAACAGTTTCCGTCAAAAAGCTGAAAGTTGTGGCTGATTCAAAGTTTCATAAATAAATCCAGGGCTGTTGTATTACGCTGCATTAATTTTGACAAGAAGTATCTAAAAACAACAACTGAGTTTATATTTTTATTTTGATGTCTTTACCCCGTATTGAATTTAATTCTTAAGTTGATATTTGTTATGGAAACTTTAAACATGTATTCTTTAGTCTTGTTTTAAAAAATACTAATAGTACTCTGGAGAGACTGATTGTATGTTATTTAACCAAAGCTATACTCGAATCCCTGTCTTTGCAGAATCTTTGCAACCCAATCTCTCTGGACTCAAACTTGACTCATACTTGCATATCGTCACATTTCCTTAACTAAGAAGCTCAATCATCAATTCGACCACAGTTTTATTTTTTTCAAAAGTTGACAAGAAAGAAAGTCCATGTCTATGTGTGTGGCATAGTAATATAATTAGCCGGATGTAGTTTTTAGGGTGACAGATCTCTTGGTGATCCAGGCCTGTTGTATGGGGATGACGTTGAGAGAATTAGAGTTAATTGTAGAGTGTGTTCACAGCCTCATTTAGACCTCAGACCTCATTAACCTGCAGCCTGTGTGATGCAGGAGGAAGACTGGAGGGATGGCTGACGAGTGAAAGGATCGGCTCTGACTGACAGTAGAAGACAGTATTGCAGCAGACTCACATACGACACATGACATCTTAGCATTAGGAGGACATTTTTAGTATCGTTTGCTCCAACATCCCTTGCTTGGTATTGCTCCTTTAAAATATAAAAAAAAAAAAAAAAAAATATTACCATCACCCATTTGACTCTTACAGTAAAGATGAAAACTACAGTAAATAAGCCTGAATTCTTCTGCCCCACTGCTGGTGTTTTTTCACCTCAAACAGCCAAAGCAAAACCCTTGCATGTACAAACCTGCTTTGCAATAAACCCAATTCTAAATCTAAATTTGGACCTTTTAAGTGTCATTCCTACACAGAGTCAGTAAACTGCATTAATGTAGCAGCAAAGGGTCTTTCAAGAACAAAAGTAACAGAATATGGAGATAAACACACACAGGTTATTGTACACACACGTTCTACACACACACACACACAGTCTTTTATACCACCATATTTCCCCACCAGCCCCTGAAGTGCAAACATTATTTGCGAGTTTGCAATGATAATGCTTTATTTCCACATGTGCAGCTCCTACGGCGGGAGAACAAGGAAGAAAGTGGAATCGGTAATAAAATGGTTGAGCCTGTAATTACTTTCTGAATTATTATAAGTGCCTAACGTTGTTGATGGCGGTGCCTCCCTGCACACCCTCAGGCTAAGAGCAGAAACCACCAAAGCAAGGAAGTCACATGCATGTTTTTCCCTGGTGTTAAATACAGGCCATGGATAACTGCTCAAAATATTCATCACATGCAAATGTGGTCCCTTAACACAAGCATTGGACACAGTTCACTAAAATTTGCTTTGCTTATTGATGTTCTCTAGTGGAAATAGTTCCAAAAATGAACAATTATCCATAGTCACTTGGCAATCCCTCTGGGCTGTTGCAATTGTGTAATCCTGTTGTTTTTCCACAATAGATACAGTAGATTTCTAGAAAGTGCATCGACAAAGCCACGCTGTGTTTTGTCTGTTTTTTGTTTTTTTTTACACCTCTTACAACCAAACCATGTCCACCTGTCTTCTGTTATGTTCCTTTGTGTCTGCTCTGTAAGCATATCTGCTCTGCCGAGTGGTGAGAAGACAGCATGCATGAGGCTGAAACCTCAGCGTTCCACAAGCCCCCCCTGGTGAAAATCACTCAGACGAGCATGTTTTCTTGGCCATTAAGTATTAAAGACGATTATGTTCCTCACTCAAACTTCATCACAGCCGTCTTCCAGCCTTCTTCCTAAACACACGCTTTTTGTTTCTGTCTTCTGCCCTCCTTTGTCAAATGGAGAAGCACATTCTTTTTTCCTCTGCCGAAGGGACTGTTAAACTCAACAAGAACAAAGAGCGACAGTCTTGTCTGCGTTGTGTCACAAAACTCTGATGTCGATTATTTTTACCTCCTCTATTTATAATCTTTCCTCTGTCCTACATATGCCTTAGACAGCTCTCTTGGGAGGTCTTTGTCACTAAAAAGCCTGCTTGCTCTCTTTCTGTCTGCACCTTGTGATTAGGTCAAAGAACTCAGCACTAGAGGGAGTACGGAAATATTTCTAATTCTTTCATTTTAATTGGAAAAAAACAACAAAGTCAGCTTGATTAGTTTGTTTTGATGCACCAATTGATTAGTGCTCTTGTTTAACCAAGAACAGATTAGTTTGGTCCATGACAAAAAGCTGTCTTTCCTTTTGACTGGACAGTTTATTATATTTTGCACTGATTTTTTATATATATATATATATATATATATATGTATATGTACATATGATTACCACTGATAATATGACTTTAAAAAAGTACACAAAAAAGAGATCATTTTACTTTTCTTAAAGCATTGGGGGTACAAATGTCAGTCAGTGGTGTTAGGAAACTTCAGTGAATAACTACAGTCAAAACAGATGATCCTTTTAGAAGCAATAAAGATACACAGTGAAGTGTTGGTTATTCTCTTTTCTACAAAACCACAAACACTCATCAGTGTTTAAAACAGCACATGCTCATCCTATAACTAACATCCTATACCCATAACTATGTTAATGTAACCTTCACTGTCGTGTTAAAATAAAGAATTCTACTTAATAAATATTTTAAATGGATCTAAACTGAATTTATGGAGGAAATGTGCCAAACCTCCCTCGCCTTTGTTCCTGACAGGGGTGTCAGAACCTCATGATGTCATTTCTCCCTGGTGGTCTTTGTCAGAAAAAGATTCTTTTTAGCCACTGATGTGTTTTTCTTTAACGGACAGTCATCATATGATAGAGATAGACTTTAATGATGTGTTTGTGTCCTCTGTCGGTGAACATTGTGGAAATACTCTCAATTCAAAAATATTCGGCAGGGGATTAACTGTCTGTTGGGTCTAAGTTGTAACTGGATGCTGGTTAACCAGTTCACATGCTGTCTGATGTGTGTGAGATTTGCTGGCAGCTCTGCTGTGCGCGGTGAGTGGATTATAGAGGGGGGGCACCAGGCTGCTGGCTGCTTCCTTTGTGTGAGGCTTCCATTCAGCTGGTGGCCCCGTCCCTGTGCTCCATATCTCTCCATTCTTGAACTGCCCCCTCCACCCCCACCCACCAGGTAATCCCCCCCTGCCTGTCCCTTCTCCGTGAAGGAGCTCTTGCACTCTCAGCCTGCAGGCTTGGCTGGCTGGGATTACACTACCTGTGGATATTCACGCCACATTTTCCTCACACTTAGCCATTTGAGGTGTCTATATCTCACTTAGAAGTGAGAAATATTCCCACCATATTCTCACCTCCAGCAATATAACATTTACACTCTACTAGTGTTGTTACAGCTTTGCACGTGCCTTTTTTTTATGTTGACGAAGGTGTGTGCGTACAACAAAAGTGTTAATTTGGCTATTAAGAAAAAGACTGTATGTTTCAGTCCGCACACGGCTGCATGTGCGTGCATGTGAATGAAAGCGGAGGCGGATGGAGTGTGTGGCGGGTCCATGCGGCGGCGTGATGGAGGCAGTGGTGGTGTGAGTGCGGAATGTGCGTGGGAAAGCTGTGTTGGACCCCAGCAGGTGTTGTTGTTGGTGGCTCATGTGGGAGGCAGAGCAGGTCCTGGGTCTGTGCCACACTCAGGCTCACCGCTGAACCGCACGGTGTGGGAGGATCATCATCATAACCATCCAGGCTGCTTCCCCAGAGCTTCTTTGAGGGCTAAATACAGCTTCTGTGCTCACCTCCCATTAGCCAGGTGTTTCTAAATATTTTAATGCAATCATTGATGCACATGATGTGGAAAGGTAATTGAATATAGAAATTGTTATGAATAGGAAGATGGTATCCAAAGCAACAGTCTTGTTCTGTAGCAAATGGAAGGAGAAGTTGCCGAACCTGGTGATCTCTGTGACCTGATGTCGGTCCCATGATTGTTGCTGACACTGAGGTAATGTCCTCTACATTTTCTGGGGGGGCTCTATTTCCTGGCTGACTTCCACAGGCATTGGGGGATATCTGAGTGAAACTAAAAGTTTGTTTCACACCGCTTTTTATGGGAATAGACTGGGGTAGTTAAATAGAATTCTGGTTCGTTATCCTCCTTGCTGCAATTTAGACAAGTATGAACACAGTAATTACACTCCTGTGTCATCCAAAACTGTTCTACGGTCCCTGAATGAACCAGAAATGGGGTGGTCCATCTGTGGTTGGCCCATGCTATGTGCTCCAACAAAATGGGTCCTGCGGTCAGATGTGCTATGTACAGTTGGATGCAAATGAGTGATCGCTAGCACTTAGCAGGAGAATGTTTTAGGGTTGGATCTGGACTGTTGCAATGCAGTATTCTGTCTGTGGCCCCCCTCAGGACCCTCTACCTGTGTTCTCATTCCTACTGTCTCCTCAGACACCTCTGACCAGTGGCTTAGAGTCAAAGTTCTCACAGTGCTTGTAGTGCTGTGTGCTGCTGCTCTTGGACTTTTCTCTGTGTCCAAAAAAAAATAAAACAAACCAATGGGGAAGCCCACCTAGTTCACAAACTTATCAGCTGATTTGTTGGAGAGCAAACAAATGATTGGTGTGAAAATGCCCTAGGCTTTAAAGGCTTAGTAACAGTGCAGGAGCTGAGCTTAAACACACACAAGTAATACATACACACAAACACGCAAGTAAGAGAGAGACAGGGAGAGAGTGGTGAGTAAACCATAATAGTAGGTCCCATCTCTACCTTTTTTCACACGTAGTCACTGATAATAAATAAATATAAACATGTAGGAATTCAATAGAAACAATATAGAACACAATGTAATCCACAGCAGTGGCAGAAACAGAGAAGGACAACAAATAGAGACGAATGCATGAATCAGTTTCCCCTGTGAATCTTTTAAGGTTTCTTTCCTTATGAGAAGAGTGTGATTATATATTCCAATGTGTTTTCACCACAAATGGCTGTGGTGGTAGATGGCCGAACTGGCCCTTGAGAGTAAACTTCTGTAAGAAACAACAACTGTCTTAAATTTTAATGTATTTCTTCTAAAAACATTATTACTTTTTCAGATTATTCTTTTTTTAGAATTTTGTTATTATAAAGTTTCACATTGTGTAAATACATTTTAACATTATAAATTGCAGCTTTAATCCCAAATTCAACCCGCGTTAAGCTTATTTACTATCTTTTGATTATCATTCTGTTTTCAGTGGTTGCAAGTTAACAGTATTTGGGTTATATTCAAATAGTGCAACCAATAGTTGTAATTGTGACCCAAGAACAGCAGGAAGAGCAGTGCTTAGGGTCGATGATGGAGCACAAGAGGAAATAAGTGTCTGCCGCATCCTTCTGTCCCCACACAATGGCTGACAGAGTGCCACTACAGACTGACATTGTGTGATACTTTAAATATCAAACCATTGTACTAACTAACTTAACTAAAAATCCTGGTGAAACAGGCAGAATTTGGTGCTTTTGATTGGGGTTACACATAATAACGGTATTTTGCTATTTTTTAAAAAAAGCACCAAACACAAAAAAGGAGCAATGTTGCTTTTTAAGCCATTTTTGACTTTATCAGTATTAATTCAGAACCAGTGAAAGTTGTATTGTAAAATGTAAATCATGCTAATTGTTTTGTGCACAGGACACCCTGCTTATAAAAGAATAGTATTCACAGTGTGTATAGAGGACAAAAATAGTCTAATCCAAAATTGTAAAATCAGGTCAGATCACTCAATTGTGCATTGCTGACGTTCAGTTTGTACATTAAGACATTTGCTGTTTTGACCTGACTTCATTTTGTATTTGTAAAGTAAAACCTGATTGGTCGGACATATACTTGCTGACTTACTGATTTTCAAAACTTAAAAACAAATAACAGTGATTCACAAATATATATATCACTATGTATGCATATGTTCAGTTATTGCGAAGTGAGAGTGTGTTTTATGATAACAACTCAAAATGAACGCAGCAATGATTTATTAATGTGAAAATGCGACACATTGTTCCTATAAACAGCTGAAATTCTGGAAGAATTGAATTTAAAGTGTGGATCTCTAGGGAGAGTTTTGTTCTCAGTCTGCGCGCTGTTTTAGTGTGATTCTGGGTAAACATAAAGTAAATATTGAGTGCATTTTCACACACAGGTGTTGTGATGCTTGGTGTCAGCACAACTCTGTGGTGAAATAGCACCATAATATGACTAGTAAATGGTCTTAAACCACCTCCATCATCATTATCAGCTCCCAGAGATAAACAACTGCAAACAGCAAAGCATGTGCCACACAGCTAAAAGCCACTCACATAGGCACATGCACAGACACATTCACCCACACACACAAACACGGCAGATATTCCCCAGTTATGTAGCAGCTGGCTCTGTATCCCAGCTAACTGCAGCCAGAGATACAAGTTCCCTCAAACAGGGAACAATTTTCTCCAAAAGCATGGTAATGTTTGAAATAAATAAGCTACATTATGCATAAAAGGGAAAATGATTACCCTCTTTTAAAAGCCTTTATGAATATTTATAAAGTGTTTCTGTCACTTTTTATTTTCCTGCCTTTTTGGATATTTAGTCAGGAGCTACTAATAGAAAAGCCCCTGTTCTCTCTCAGTATTTCAACATGTAGCCATTGTGGACATTAACGCTTTTAATACTATTGCTTTACATAAAAATATTACCTTTGATTGCTGATTGAATTTTTATTTCTCATGGCCTCTTCTGGGGGGCTTTTATGCCTTTTGTGTGCCTCCATTTGAGCCTGACTGTGTGTCTGTGTGAATGTCTTTTATGTTTTAGAGGAGCCTGCAGGCAGGAGGCTGTGTAGGACAGCTTTTCTCTCCCCGTAGCTGTGATTGTCAGGGTTAGTTAAAGGCAGAGGGTCCAATGTTCCCATGGCTTTAAGGACAGCGTGATCTGGTGGCGGAGAGATGAAAAGAGAGAGCTAGCTCATCCACCCATCTGAGGGGATTTTCCCTTCAAGGGCCTCATCACGATCTCTCCAAATAAAACCATTATCTCAACATTTCTGCCCCAGGCGCTCTCACTCCGACTATTTTGCTCTTTTTTCTGTGCACACATACACACTTTAACACCATATCCTCTATGCTCCCCTGAACTTTTCCCTTTTTCCTCTCTTTTGGTGCGGCTTTTCGGAGATGTGAAGAGAAGATGAAAGATGGAGGGTGACAGCACCAGAGAGATGGTGGATGGTGGGAATGGAGTAAAGGGGGTGGAGATGTCAGCAGAGGAGGAACTGGCAGGGAGGAAAGTGTCAGAGATGGAGGAGACGGTGGCGGAGTATGTGCCTGTATGTGTGTGACTGGAGGTGACTCCTAATTCATCCAGGGAAAGCTGAGATTTGGTTTGCTTGTCATAACAGATGCCTTAGCCTGCCCAGAGGGAGAGCTGTTCTCCACCTGCCATGATTCAGTTTGAAATGTCTCTTAATGTATTAGTCGGCCATAATGGATCCCATGGCTCATACCAGCAGACCTGCCTGCCTTTTATCTTTACACACACACACATACACACACAGAGCAGCAGCCACCCAACAGCCTCAACAAGAAGGCAAAGGGACAAAAAAGACGGAGGGAAAAAAAGAACCAACGGAGTAAATGAGAGAGGGCAGTGATCATAGTAGCAATAATGACTAATGACCCAGTCACATGACTGTAACAAATCACATGTAGATGATTCTTTTGCATGCAGTCACAAAGAAGATGCTTACACTACCTGCTGTTCTACAAGCTGCTCAGAACCCAGCCAATTAAAAGAGAACTGCACTGTTCATCAATATGCAGTAAAAAAGTCTAGATAAAGTTTTGTTTGATGTTTCATTCCCTTATAGATATAACCTTGATTTGGTCAGGAGACTACACTATGTATTTATGTACTCAGGGGTCAGGATCTATTGTGGTTTGATTTCTTAAGGGATTAGTAAATGACTCAATGACTGACAATGATTCTTTTAATTATCTAAATTCTAAAAAAAAGAATCTAAAAAAGAAATCAAATTGTTGAAGTGTAAAAAATACATTTGATTGCGAAATGTATTTATATATATTATATATATATATAGAGTAGTAAAATGTGATAAAAATGTGTATATATATATATATATATATATATATATATTTATATATTTATATAGTAATAAAATGTAATAAATATGTATATATAAATAGCACTATATAGTTTATATCCAACTGTATTTTGAGAGAAAATAGACAAACAAAAATCCAAGTAGATGCTTTGTTTTCATCCACTACCATGCAATTGTTATCAGTTGGTTTATCAAAAGAAGCAGTATGTGGCACAAATTTTCAGGTCATAAAGCAACTGTATTATTGCAAAAGAGGGTGTAATTAGGTGACATAGTTAACAAAGTGACATTCACACTTCCAACAGTAAAAACTGTGCAAAACAAGATGGACATATGATCTTTTCATTTCTTTAAATTATTAACGTGAGAAGTTTACATTAGATTTGTGTGAGGGGTTTAGAAGATGCTCAGATGTTAGAAGGGTAGGCCTTCAGGTATGCGCCACATATTCCTGTCACATACAAAATATAGCTTTCAAACTGACCCTAAGACAGACAGACAGACAGACAGACAGACAGACAGATAGACAGATAGACAGATAGACAGACAGATAGATAGATAGATAGATAGATAGATAGATAGATAGATAGATAGATAGATAGATAGATAGATAGATA
>JAQNCA010000031.1:790747-822945 GCA_029783725.1 Acanthurus tractus
CGAAATTACCACTGCGGGGGGTTCGCCGGGTGCGCTTCGCCTGCGCCGCCTTGAGTTGCGCCGCGAAATTAGAGCCCTTTATGTTTGTTAATATTCAACATGTTGCTTGTCCATTGGCACAAAATTTGACACTGCACATCCTTGGGTCTCCAGCAACACACCTGCTAAATGTGAAGTAGATCAAATAAATGGTTCTCGGAATATGCAAATCAGATACACACATACAAACACAGACACATGCATACAAACATACATACATACAAACGTACATGCAAACACAGAAACAACCAGACAGGGTTCCTGCTTTGCAGTCAGATGAGTTGTTGTTGCTCCTTTTTTCTGATAGTTCCCCACATTATTCTGTTCACATTCACATATCCCCCAATGTCTTTTTGCATGTTTTTTTTATTGCCTCCATCTGGCCTCTTCCTGCCCTCCAACAACCCCACCCCCCAAATGTACTGCAGCAGAGCCTCAGCTGTGATAAAGATGGAACATGCTCTCAGAGCTCGTCATGCTACGCTTCCCGTTCTGCAGCACTGATATTCTGACACTGATCGCCATCAAACTGTCAACAACAGACAGGGACTGAGGGCTGAGGGTGGGTGGAGGTGCCGGGGGAAGCTAGCGTATTTTTCCCCATAAATAATTTTCACTCAACAGAAATGATGAGCTGAAGCAGGATTTACTATTAATTTCTGTCTTTTTTTTTGGAGGGAGAAAATTGAGATGGATGATGCCTGGTGTTTGCGGGGGCCTCCCACACACACAGGGAAGGCCAGCCTACAGCCTTGCAGGGCCCTGAGTTGAGTCATGGCCCAGTAATGTGAGATTAGGAAAGGCCTTTATTCACTTCATGGACAAGGATGAGAATGACATGTTTCTCATGAACTCACTCCAAGGATTCAGTACAGAAGACATCTTAGCACTTAAAAATGTTCAGGCAATAAACCAATGGCAGAAAACTTAAGGTGCTCATCACTCCTTCGCTTTTTCTTTGAACTCAGAAGATTTGTTTGCAATTTACTTTGACATCCTCAGTATTAATGGTAATGCCAGTATGGATTCAGTATGGGGTACTGTAGGATTTTTGCAAGAATAAATTTCTATTTTTTATTAGGTAGATTTGCTCATCTGCGGAGGTTGACAATTTTTTTTTGTTAGAAAATACACTTTTTTAGTCAGGTTGATCCCCCTGATGTTGTGCCTCGTGTGAATGGCAGGCCAACATTTGTGGTTTGGAGTAAAACATCCTTAATTTTGAATGGATTAATATGACATTTGGTACTTGACTATCACTGAATAAGTTGCAGCTTAAGTTATATCTGACTTCTACCTAATGCCACAGTGAAATTATACTATGTCCAACAGGTAAATTGATAACGCAGTCCCTACAGATATCATTTTTACATTCTCATGAGCCTCAGGTATACTTTGGGTTCAGTCCAAGGCTTTTAATATTCTCACCCTACATAATCAAAAAAATTAATAATGACATTTATTTATCATCTCCTGTGTTTTTTTCTTACGGAAGCGTATAGCAAGGGGTTGCTTATACTTTTTTTTATTGTTATCATATGATAATGGGATAAATGAATGCGTTATCACAGGATAACAAGGCTCATTTCCTTGTGATAATGGGATAAATAAAAAACATTTTTGTAATTTTGTGACAAAAACATTAATTAATTCATTCTGTTATCACTAGTCAACCCTCAACTTGTGATAAAGCATTCATTTATCCGGTTATCAAGATATAACAAGCTGTTATCCCAAGATAATGAGATGATTATTTCGTGATCTTGAGATAACAGAATAAAAAAAAACAGCCTCGCTGCTCCGCCTCCTGTAGTTTCTGGGTAGGATCGAACGTTGCCTAAATTGTAAACATTAATTTCAAATTGAGACAATCTAAAGCCTGACTAGACACTCTGTATCTTCCATACATGCACCTTCCTAAGATCAATACATCATTACAAATACTGTACCTACATCCAATCTGCCTCATGCAACATGTACATGACTTTGTCATAATAATGCCAGACTACTGAAAGCTGCTTTAACAGTACTTTGTGTTAACAAATTCACATTCTAAAGTATGTGGTCTCCAGTGACCATAAAAATGAGTTACCTCTGGCTCAGGAGAAGTGCCTTTGTTAACGACTTTAATGGATTACTGCCTTGTCTTGCACTAAACAGTCTGATTATTGGCAGTAAGATATTTCACTGAAGGTGTTCATACATAGTACTAATATTTTTTTCAAGCACAATGAAAACATATTTATAAATCAGTTGATAAGACTGCAGATGGGGTTTTTTTACAAGACCTGAAGTGATTCAGTCTGTCTCTACTGTACCACATACTGTGTTCTACTTCTATAAGTGAAATGCTCCTGAAAAGGAAGTACAGTGATCTGCTAAGGACAGTACACCCCTGGCAAGCTCTGTTCTTTAGGGTTGTAATGATTTCACAAGCCTAAATGCTACTACCAGTGTCATGATAAATCATTTATAACTTGTGAGGGGGCTCAATCGATTGGGGAGAACGGGGTGGGAAAAGGGTGATGCCTGGCTTGATTAAATCGCACCTCTGTGTTCACAGGACATATGTCCACACAGACAGGACATGGACTTAATGGATTAGTCTCGAATACATTTTTGGTGTTTTTCAGCTACCGGGAACTCAATATTCCTAGGCTCATGGCACATGTCAATCACCTTGCTTTCTGGATATCAGCGTAAATTTGCACCCTGCAGACCCTTTTTTTTAAAAAAATGCTTATCAAGAAGAATCTTTACCGGTCATTACATTTTTTTGATTATCTAGAACCAGATAATATGCTGATGTATTCAGGCTGTTTTAAAATTCCTTTATGAGAAAATATAGTCACACTTTGGAGGACCAAAGATGAAACAACAAGAAGCACGTATGATGGTTTTTGCAGGTGTTAGTGAGAACAGAAAGCCATATATCCCAATTTACCTGTTTTCAAGACAGAAGGACATGCTTTTCACAATCATTTAACGTCTGAAAGGCAGGCTGACAGCAAGTCAATAACAGCTTTACATCAAGCCAGCACACTGACATCAAAGAAAATAGCCTTTAATTTTTCCCTTTTCATATATCAGCATGGATACAAATTTATATGAAAGGTGTACTATTTTAATTTAAAAAACACACACACAGTAGCATCACCAATTATGTGTGCTTCTATGTAGCATCGATCCACAGGCAAGCTTGAATGTGTGTATTGTTGTGTTTTATTTATACCACATTCTGACTTGCTGGCACATAATGTATGTAGCCTGATGAAAAAACGTATGTGTGTGTGATTCCAAACAGAGATGTATGTGTCTCCTGGTTTTTTTTCACTGTACTACCAGTGTACGCTTTGCATTCTGAAATTACAGAAGGAAAGTATGAGGGAAACTAAACAGAAATTGAACAAATCATTATTTATTCATCAGTGTGTTTTAAATTAATTGTAAACAGATTTTCATTGTCAAAAAACATAACAGTGATTCCAAAGTGATCATCCTCTAGTGACTTGTCCCCCAAAATTAAACATAATATTACGTGTTAGGCTTTGCTTTAAAGAAAGGATTACTTCTTAAGTGCTCTTCTCCTCAAAGGTGTTAGTAAACTTCTGCCTAGTGTCATAAAGATCTTTAACTGGCTAGTTTGTGCATTTGTTTTTGGAGAAAGAAGGATGTAGCATTAATATTAATACACCAGTTATGTATATGTGGGCCTAAAAACAACAAATCCACGAACTTCTAAAAGTAACTTAGTTGAGAAAACTAAAGTTGTCAACACTTTTTGTTCATGTTTTCATAAGGAGCCAACAACATTATGTAGCTTAATAGCAAAGCCATCATCGAAATGCCACTTAATAAATCAGCTGTATTTAAGTATTTCCACCATGACCGATACCAAAACAAAATTGTTATTTTGATGTAAAACCCATATACCATTAATGAAATAGGCATAATACATTCCTGCCAGGGAGAAGAGGACCAGTTCTGGATCAGTCCTGAATCCTTTTAAATCCCGCAGATCTCTGCATCTGACAAATAAGTGACCGAAGTTGACATAACTTTCTGCCTCTCTAGTTCTTTTGGTCTGTGTGCTGTAAATTGATTCATCCGCTGTAAATCCACCTGTTGAAAAAAAACAAAAACAAAAAAAAGAGATTACCTATAAAGGCATAACCAATTATAAAAAATATAGTTAGCTATATGATAGAATTGAAAAAAAAAACAAAGACTAAAATAAACTTTTAAAGAAAATACTTAAAAATACTTAGAATTTGACAAAATTATCCCACTGTTGGTCCCATTTATTATAAAGGTCACACAGGGGTATCAATATGAGACTGTGAATGTTTCCTGACCAGCTAAACAGTCTTGGAAAAAAAGAAAGGGATCTCAGAGAAGAACAACAGAGTAGGATCTCTCTTCCAAGACGGACACACATGCAACATGCTTCATGTCAATTAACAAACATCAGTAAAAAATTGACAATTCATAGAAACTTTGAAAAGTACAAATATTATTTCTCAATCATGGAGATCTGAAGGAAGGATAGACCACACAACACAGAGGAGGCAGCATAGCATCTTCACAAACAGGAGACTCAGACAATTACAGAGATGGAGAGACAGATATGATATTTTGTTAACTAAGAGAGATGGAGAGAGTAGGAGAGGTTCATTCTCCTGGGGAACGATAATCTGGATCCAAGTATCTTGTTGAGGCATCTACAGCCAGGAGAGGGATGGGATCCAGACTGGCCAACAGCCAAATTACACTGAATTATTAGTGAAGTAAGCAAGAAGTAAGCCTTTCAAAATTTGTGTCATGTTGTTTATTGCTGTATATTGATAGGTCCTTATCTGTTACCAGCTACATGAAAATTACATTTATAATCATTTTGAATAGCTAAGAATGTTTTCCTCTATTTGGCATCCTGCCTTAGCATTTTTAAAATCACTGAAATGCTCCACCATGATTGGCTCATTGCTTAAGTGTTCGCACCGATCAATCACAAAGGCAATGTTTTGATTGTATATATCTAATTTTAAGTAAGTACTCATGGAGATCGTTATGCTTCAGCAAATCGTTGAGATAAATAAAAGAGCTGGTGATGGCTGCAAAGGCTGTGGTCTCTGTGTGTCCACTGTCGTTTGATCAGATTGATGAAGTGCTGATGGATTTCTCCCTTGACTGATCACTGCTCTCTGGCTTGAGCAGCATGCCTTGAAAGGACTATTTCCTCTGGAGGTTTATTCACAGTCACACTGACACACGCACACACACACGCGCACACACACAGAAGAATCACTGCCTGTTAAGCTTATAAAGTGCTTATTTATCACTTATTTATACGCACTGAATTGTATTCAGAGAAACGCTTTGAGTTTCCGTAGGCACAGCTATTTCCTTCATCTGTGCAGCCGTGTTGGCTGTTGGTGCAGCCATATGTTTCTTTCAAACAAACTGGAATTATAAGATTCCAGGCAAAACACAGATTTAGCGCCAGTTCAATCATGAACAGGTTGAGCTTTGGATTTGGGTTAGTTGGGGAGGAGGCCTGGTTGGAGCTATGGTGCAATGAGCAAGCAGCAACTACAGTGCAGGCTGTCAACACCTTACAGCCACAAAGCCATACTTTACAACACAGTTTGTAAGGTTTAACATCTCCTCATTATAAAAATGAATATAACAATATGAGAATTCATGCAGATCCAATCAGTTTTTTTTTTTGTCAAAGGAGGGAAAATTCATAAGCAATTGAAAAACATAGTGATTCTTAGTTTGGTTTGTGTTGAATTCATGTCATAGGAAACCATAGCAAAAACACCATTTAAAGCCATTCTGTGCAACTTTTCTACCTTAAATAATAATACAGTTTTGAGCTCATGATGATGGTTCACCAACTTGTGTTAGGAAGCTGAGTATGTCTTCTTCAGCTCTCGCCTACCCGCACACAGAAACTAGGCTTGCTGGTTGAATTCTTCACTCCTTGTCCAACTCTCGTGAGAATCACAAACTTCTTAATGGCAGCCCGTCACACCAAAGCAAGTTATCACACTCTGGTCTGAGATCAGTGGGTTACTCATACTAACAACCAGCGAGCTATGCTGCAGTCTATTGAAATCATGGCTAATTGGAAAGCGACAATCTGTTTCCAAAGTGTAGATATCTGCAGATATTCTTTATAACAGACTGCAGGTTACAGCAGGCTGTAGCATTATCATGTGTTCAGTGTCCAATGGTTAGCAGCTTTACAGTGTGCCAAACTTATCTCTGCTAATGTTAGCTAATAAATTATTCTTAAATGCAATGCTAGCCATTTAGGCTAGTCATATTTGTGCAAAATCCTGTCATATTACTCTACCTTTGCCCATGGCTGTTTGGCTTCCCAACCCTCTGCTGTAAACAAATGTGGGAGGTGGGTGTAACAGCCCAATGGCTGTTTTACAACAGCGCTGTTTAGATTGGGCCAAAGTGCACCAAAACCACATTTCTACCTAGTAGGGTTTTAAATATAGTCCAATAGAGATAGTGGTACAGAGAGATAGGTCTTTGCATTAAGTATAATTTATCAGCAGTTGTTTACAATGTAAAATGAAAAAGACAGTTGGGGAATTTTGCCTAATTCTATTGGCAAACTTGTACCAAATGTATGTTGACTGGTGTAAGCTTGTTCTTTAGTAGCTGATGTAGCCTAAATGCTGCCAACACCTGTGTCCCTGCTGAACTGAATGAAGATGTGCAATGAAATTCATTACACCAAAGTGTCAGTTTGTTCCATATCCAACTTAATATAAAGTCAAGTGCTGGAAGCAGAAACAGTTTGCTTTTAAAGTAGAAATTGCATCTTTTGAATCACACTAAATGCTCTGAGTGCCAAAAGATGCCATAAAATAAGCATTTCACAATGGTCAGCAACAGCATTTAGTGATTTGGCAAATATGTTCACTAACATTATTTTCATATTATGTTGATTAAAAATGTAATCTGAGCGAGAGACAATGTCACACTTTGCAGTATAACAGAGTTAACATTTACCCTGCAGATGAATCCACATCTCCATTGAGCCCATTGACTACGTACATGCCAAAAGGCTTCATGTGACCTGCATGCAGTCAATTAAGTTTTATCTATTTTCTACCTGTTTTTTATTTATTACTATCATAATTTATTCTAGTTTCAGCAAAATCTAGAGGTTTATTGTTGATTTTAGAAATAAACTAATGAAAGACATGCCCAATGGAACTGAGCTGAACTGAACTGAGCTAGAGCAGGTGAACAGTTCTGGGAATCAGTATTAAGGAAAACCTAACATGGATAGCACAGATCACCACCCTACTAAAAAATAAAAGAGAATTGGTTGTATTTTCTATAGAAACTTATGAAAACAAAATTTTCAAGTTATGTGAACTTGTACAAAGAGGCAATAGAAAGCATCCTTACTGGAAACATCACAAACTGGCATGGAATGTACACGGTCCACGAAAAAAGGGCTCTGCAGTGGGTGACTAAAATTGCTTCACTTTAACCCAGCGTCAGTGTTATCAATTAGGTGAGGAGCCTGCACAAAACACAGGAAAAACTATCCACCCTGGCTACAGCCTCTTCAACCTGTTGTCATTTGGCAGCTTTTGTTCTCAAGCTGTAAGACTTCTCAACTTATTCTTAGCAATCAAATGTTAAAGGCAGTTTTTCATAAACATTATTTATTTTACTTTACAAATTCTGTTTTTTTTAGCAGCATGAGATAATATAACAGCATAACAGCATTTAATGCTACAATTAAATTATCTTTATTATATTATTATTATTATTATTAGTAGTAGTAGTAGTAGTAGTAGTAGCAGTAGTAGCAAGAATGCACTCATGTAGTTAACCAAATATATGCAATACGCATTATAATACGCAGTATTTAAAAGAAATACCTGAACAGACTGGAAATGGAATATCTTGTGAGGGTTCAGAGTAAAACAGCTTAGAATTTTAAAATTAGTCTAAATCCTAGCATCTTTCAGTCTCATAAAGATGAGATCAAGAAAAATGTGGAGACAAGTAAGCAACTCTCTCATTAGACTCTACATGTATTCATATTCCAACCCACCTACTTAAAGAGTCACCTCTCTAACACTGATTCACCTTTCTACAATGATTCATCTCCGCATTTACAGGCCAGATTCCTTTCAATGGAACCGTGGAGATTCTCACAGGAAAACGGTGCTTCTCGTGTATGAACGGACCTATTCCAAACGCTCAGCTTTCCAATTATAGTACATCCCGCTTAACTGATGCTTATTAATTCCTTCAAACTCATTATGGCATGCAAAATAGGGCTCTCCCATGAGATGAATACCAATGAAAGAAGAAACTTCTCTAAAGTGCTGTTGCTGTCGGAGGTCTTTCTGTTTAGATGTTTGCTTTAAGCTCCAGCACACAGACAATATAAATGCCACTGGAAAAAGAGCCTGTCTTAAGAGTCCAATACTGAGAACACTGTAAGGAAGCATTGATCAGAAATTGCGGTAATCGCTTGTGACAGGAGGGACCAGTGCTTGTGCAGTGGTGTATGTATTCAGCTAGACTTGAAGAGGGTCCTGCAGTGGAGTGTTTGTAGTTAAAGTAAATAAAGCTCCCCCTGACTGACACTGAGCCAGCAGGGCCAGACCATAGGGCTAACCCAAACAAAACACTTCAATCTCTCACCTTTGCTCTCCACTGCTCCCCAAGGGCTTGATAGATTGATTTGCCAGCCAATCAGAGTACATTGATCGCAGAACCTGACCCCCCTCCCACCCCCAACTCCCCAGATCTCTTCTCTGTCCATTCATCTGCAGCCTGTCAGATGTATTCACTGGAGGGCAGTAGCTGTGGAGGCCCACACTTTTAAACACACTTCATCAGTTTTCTAAAGAAAAACGCTTTACAGCACAACATACTGTTATTGAATCCTCCCTGGTTCCACTTGCTTTTGCTATCAGGAGTCTCACGGGTCATTGACACACTGTACAGTGCCATGAAATTTAAAGCCTTATTAGTTCCAGTAATGTGGTTTTCACATTTTTATATTTCCTGCACAGACAGTGTTGGCAGTTGGAGTGCTTCCAAAGTTTGGAGGGACAGAAAACTCTCTTTGCTCTATAATAATAAAGTACGAAGCAAGCAACGAGGATAGAAATAACAGTTTTTAAGATAAAACGTCAAAGATATGGGTACTAGGTTCACGTACAGCAAAGGAGAACAGTCTAGTACAACTCCAAAGAATTAAGGCAATAGTCAGCTGATTGTGGAAAGAAATCTGCAGCTCCTATTAGAGCCACTAATATTAGAACACATGTCACACACATACTGTGTCAGTGTAACTCACTGCTTTTGATATCTCCAATACTGAAGAGACACATCCATAGACCTGCTCGATTACTTTATAAAACAAATGTACCGCTGATAACTTCAGATGCTTTACCCTTATAATCTTTGTGTATGGTATTTTCTTTCAGATCAGGAAAGCAGATAAAAAACAGATTTTTGTCCGTCAAATAATTGTAACAAAATTCTTAAAAAAAACCCACCAATATACATATATGCTATCATGCACAGGTGTTTTTTGGCTAATGAGACACACAGCCAAAGACAATGAATAAATATTTGAAATTAAATAAAGTGAAAAAGAGGGGAAAAAACAATTCTTTATGAAGGTTTTCTTGAACATGTACACCGCACAACTGACTTAATCATTTCAACCTACACTGATTTACAATGTGACTTGACTAGCAAAAATGTTTGGTGACAATGTCACAAGCTGAATATTATTAAAACAGAATGAAAATAAGCACAAACAGCCTGGGGTTCAAAAGGTTAAAATGGCACTTATAGAACCCTAATTAAGTGTTTCCCAGTTTAATCATTTAATTATGAGTCTCTGGGCAAATTTTGTATTAATTTGTTGACTATTCTGTGCTGTTTGTTCCCAAATACAATGATAAACATTCTGAATTTACTACAGCTTTGTCTCTGCAACGTGGTTAAAATTCAATGATGTCTGCAGATATCTTCCATAGGAAAAGTGTTCATATTAGATGAAATTCAAGAGCATAACCTCAATCATACTGTAGTTACCATATGCAAAAATGAAATAAATAAAAAAACAATAAATGTAAGTGTTGAAAATTTAGGACCCAAACTCAAATAGTTCCTTGGTTTATCCTCTCATATTTATTTTTGGGGTTACATTAGGATATTTGTAAAAGACAATTTCATATAATCTTTTGATAATCTAGAGGTGTATTCATTCATAATGTAGAGATAGACTTACAGACTTCCCCCACTTTACAATGAGACTGACAATCAACTCTTTTAATAGATTTCACTTTCCAAATTCATTATTAATAAGTTTATCAGATCCACTTCACTGTACCACCAGTGCTGAGTTTACAGCAGCAGTAGACTGGACCTGCATCAAGTGTCTTAATCATCAGCCTTGAACTGTTGACCTGGCTGACCAGCTCTCTGTTTTTCCCCCCATAAAATAAGTTAACTTCACATACTCGGACATAGTTTTCAGGTTCATGTTTTCAGTATAATCAAGATGATCAGTACAAACCTGTCAAAGCAGGTTTTCTTGTGTTTCTGAAATAAATTTAGGACAGTATTGATGTGTCTGGCAAGGATTGGGTAAAAATTGGCTGGTATGCAATAGTAACTGACTAAAAAGACATTCAAAGTAGGTGTGTAAGTAGGTTTGGGTGTCACTGGGCTACAAGTGGTGAGAAAAGAGGTAGCTTGCAAAAGGATGGCAGCATTTGCAGTAAAAAGTGAGAAAGTGAATGAATAGATAAATGAACAGGAAAAAAAATTGCAAGAAAAATGTGTTGACAGTGACGGTGTGTTGGTGTGGTGGCTGTGCAGCCGCATGAGAGCATCCTTTCATGGAGATAGACTAACTAATGTGATGTGGAGAGTAAGGTAACTCATCACCTCTGCAAGTAATGTAATAACTTCCAGAATGTAATCAGTTAGGTTAATGAGTAAGTAATAACATAAAGCTGGTACCTTGTTTAATTGTATTTGCATACAGAAAGAAAATTTCCGTCTAGTGTTTCTCATGTTAGTTTGTCCACGAGGTGATGTTCTTATTCTGTTACTCACCAGTGCAGTTAAAATGATCATGTTTATTTTCCTCAAACAATGAAAGCATGTGGGCAGTGGTTACATGCTAGCAAACCATAGCATTGTGTTCTATAAAAGGCCTACGCTGATTTTCTCCTGTATAAACAGTTTGTTCTGATTAAGATGCCTCCTCTTATTCATTGTGTGTGTAACAGAAAACACCATGTAAGCATGCATACTGGCTGTTATAAAAGCAGCATTTTCAGCTATAACAACTGAACTCTAATGAAACACTAATAACAGCTGTGTCTCTTTTCTTGACAGGGGGGATATTCGAGTCCATTGAAAGTGGCCCATCAGGTGCTGAGGAACTAGCCTTTAAATTTGCTTTAAACACAATCAACAGGAACCGAACCCTACTGCCAAACACCACGCTCACCTACGACATCCAAAGGATAAACATCTATGACAGCTTCGAAGCCTCCAGGAAAGGTATTTCTGTGTTTGTGATCGGAAGATCTGCCTCTGGTGTTGGCATGCTCTCGGCTGCTGCTTGTGCGTGTAAATTTATGTGTGAGTAAATGTGTGTGTGCCCATATGGTGCGCCATAACTGCTTTGCATTGTAAATATATTCCCCGTTCGAGGCTTGCGAGCTACAGCGGCTTAGATTGTGACAATTATAATCAGGCAAGGGAGAAATGCCTGAGCACTTCAAATGTAAACAGAGAGAATTGATTGGTTCCAGGTAATGACTCAGCAGCAGTAATTCAAAGAGCTGTTTGGCCCCCAGAGACAGCCAATAAAGTGCTATAATCTATCAGTTTTGTGTGTGCATCAGGCTGACATTTCAAGTCTCCTATCAATTACGGGCCATTATATCCCGTCTCAGTGATTTAACCAACTCTCTTATATCAAATAAGGTTATTAGAGTGCACAGTAGAGCTAATACAAAGATTTACATTTGTTTGTATGTGTTCCGATTACAATTTTGTGAAAGCAAGCTTAAATTGTTTTCAGTCACACATTTAACTTGAGCCTCAGTGTTTTGTTGTGCAAGTTTGAAGCTCTAGATGCTGTGTAATCAATATTAGTAAAGAAAATATATATTTTTGTATGAATTATATACAAAAATGTGAAGTCCAGCGCAGTTCAACTTTATCTCTAAGGTTTTAAATATGATTCAAATATTATACAAAAGTGTGGCTGTCAGCCATAAGCCCACTGATCTCACTTAGCTATAATATATCTTTCAAAATGTGTCTCAAATAAATATTTTAAAAAAAGCAAAACAAGGAGAAGGCTCTGCAAACAACTCAAACAGCTGGACACCAGGACCAGGCAATATGTCAATATGGTGATAGTAGACTAGATAATTGCTTCAATTCTGGACATAAATCTGTCATAACATAACTTAACTATCGTCTTTTCCTGGTTTAAAATGTTACAGTGAAGTCATTTCTGAATTACTGATTTTTTTTTCAGTGGATAAAATGACTTGCCTTTTTTTTTCTATGTCCACTGAGTCATTTTATCCACACTACTGATGCTTGTTGTTTGAAACTAGTAGGAGCAGATCTGGTTTTAGCAAGTAACCAAGATAGTCATTATTATCAATAAAACTACTAATATCTTTAAAAAATAATAAGCTATGATCAGGGATGGATAACCTGACCATTAAGGCAGTTACACAAAGGAGAATGTTCACTCAAAAATGCCATTTTATTAAGAAATTTTAGGATTGAAGGCTGAGCAGCATCTAAACTATACAAGTACAGTAGAGTTTATTTATTTAGTAACTTAAATCAATACTATAAAAGAGTCCGAGGACAGATCAGAATAAGCTTTTATTTTACACCTGACATTCCCAAGAAGAAAGTTTAAAATTCACTGGAAGTTGAGGCTGAAGTTTCAAGATGCCTTGGTCAGGAAAGTTCCGAAGAGAAGGAGGAGACCCTCACAGACTTTTGAAGGAGAGCTGATCTGGAAACAGCGTGAAGGTCATGTTTCACATTTGCCATCAACACCTGCACATTAGAATGACACTGATAAAATGCAGCTTACCGGCCCTCAGCTCAGTGACAGAACACACAAAATGAACAGCATGGTGCCACACAAACCATGTAGTGTGTCAGGCACACAAAAACAATAGCTAGCTGAATGACTGATCTTTTTGGACTGGGCAGACAATAAGTTCACAACAGCAAAGTTAAGCTAACATGACAGTGAAGCTTAAGGTAGCACTGTTCTTTATTTTTATCTGCCCTGACAAAAGCCTCTATCAAGGAATTGCTTCTGATAGTAATTATAATGTGTTAAAGTCTGTCTGATTTTTTTAACGGAGTTACTTCTTCTTCTGTTTCTTAAAGAGAGAGTTGGGTGACTGTTCAATAGTCCAGCAAGATTACAAGTTTTTTAATCAGAAACGACTTTTTTATGAACCAAACCTCACACTAAGGTGAGGCACACACCCTCTGACAGGGTTCAGTCTTGCCTCATCGTCCTGACTGTACTTTTATATGTAGGCCTCACGAAGGTGAACAAAGGATGAGCCAACATGTGAAAACTATGGTATGAGATATTGTTGCAATGTTGTTGCAACTTTGATAGAGGTGTCAGAAATATTGTGCTGTTATCGGTCATACTTACAGCTGAACTTTTAGTCTGCTTTACGGAAAATACCTAAATAAATAACATGTGCAGCTATCCAGCCTGAAAATACCCAGAAATGAGTTCTGGTTCGTATTGCCCAGCTCTAGTACAGACTTCACCTGAACCCCACTGAGCTCATATCCCTCTCTGCTGTTTCTCCACTCCTCATGTATACATTCAACTTATTCAGCTAGATGGCATCGCAGCCAAGTCTTCAGCTTGTGTTACATACCTCACACTGAGCCTGGCTGATTTCAGGCAATGTAGGTTAAGTTATAGACGCAGATGGCACCGAACTTAAATACTAGTTCAAGAAAAAGGATTCCTCACTATCATGAACACACCACTCTCCTCTCTTCCTCCTCTGCTCCTTGTTTCTTTGTCTTTCATTGTCAGACTGGATCCTATTAGGTAAGAACCAGCTTCCTGACAACTAACAGCAGCTCACACAACAATCTGTGATCTTGACAGTGAGTATGTGAGGCAAGAGAACAGTGTTTGAAGGAACGAGTCCAGCTACAGTGTGTGTCGCCCAGTCTTACAGTGTGGCTCCCTGATGATTGTTTTAAATGTTTTTGGATAATAACAGAGCTCGATGGCATGAGGGAAAACATAATAGACTTTGGTTGCAAACACAGTTTTTGTTAATATATCTTCATTGTTGGTTTTTCTTTGCATATGGGATTTGCTTCTAATAAGAAAAAATATGAAAAATTTCAAATATACTTTAAATAGAGATTTAAGAAAAAATATTGCCAATGACATACAGTGTAACTTTTAATACTGAGCTGTTAACAGAAAACTTGTTTGCATCAATCAGTGTCTTGTCTAGTTTCTGAGCTTTGTTAAAATGAATGAACCTTCGGACATCATGGCCACATTGCAGCAGAGCAGGGATGAGCTAATGAGTCAAATATTTTCCCTCTCCAGCTTGTGACCAGCTTTCTCTCGGGGTGGCAGCCATCTTTGGTCCCTCCCACAGTTCCTCCGCCAATGCAGTCCAGTCCATTTGCAATGCCCTCGGGGTGCCACACATCCAGACCAAATGGAAGCACCAGGTATCAGACAACAGAGACGTCTTCTACGTGAGCCTCTATCCAGACTTCTCCTCCCTAAGCCGGGCCATCCTAGACCTGGTCCACTTCTTCAAGTGGAAGACGGTCACTGTGGTTTATGATGACAGCACTGGTGAGAGCTACTTTTTAGTTCCTTTCTTTCGTTGGTATAATTCCACCTGCCTGCGCTTTACTTGCTTCAGATATTGTTATTCCGACAACATATTCATATTACATATATAAATACAAATACATTTCATACATTCCAGTCTTTCCCAAAGTTTTGGTCATACATGTTTTAGATGAAATTACAATGCGAGGGTATTATACTTGTTAAGTTTGGTATGTTTTGCATTCTAACATTTTCTAAGTAATGCGAAACACAAAGTGCACCTGACTTAAATGTAAATTTTCATCAAAAAACAAAGTTTAGGACAAATGAATGCTTTGACAGGGTAATCGCCACACCAAAGTTTATGACAATTCAGTCTTCAAAAAAAATGCAGAGAAATCTAAATAATTGTCAGACTACAGAAAAGGTTTGAGGATAAAAGGTTTGGGAAGTATGAGTGTCTGTGCCGAGGCTTTGCTCCATTAAAAAGAGGAGCAAAGTGTTAAACCAGGGTCTGAGTCCCTGTAAATATTTCTTTCTGTCATTCCACATTTTGGAAAAAAGTGAGGTGATTAAAGCATATTTTGTAGCTTTTTAAGGTTCTTTATACTTTATTTAATCAATTGAAAATCGTCAGTATGTCTTTCCGCATAGGTGTATAAATTCCCACCATGATATTCTCTGGAATGGTGTACTCAGGGTTACTGATCAACAGCATTACCTTCCAATCTTTTTATTTATCTCCAAATGAACCAAGATATATTTGATAAATTTGATAATATTTGAATAAAGTCAATGTCATCACGCTGTTTATTCTACTACAACAACTTTGGGAGTCCAAGGATAGATCAGAATAAGCTTTTATTTTACACCTGACATTCCCAAGAAAGAGGTTTAAAATTCACTGGAGGTTGAGGCTGAAGTTGCAAGTTGCGTTGGTCAGGAAAGTTCTGACGAGAAGGAGGAGACCCTCACAGACTTTTGAACTGATCTGGAAACAGCATGAAGGTCATGTTTCACATTTGCCATCAACACCTGCACATTAGAATGATACTGATCATTAGTCTGTGTTGGTAGATAACAGGGGCAAACACCTTGGCTGGAAAGGCGTCCTGAAAGTGCATCACTCAAATTCTGCTGTTTGCCCACACTTCAAAGCTGTGAAGAAACGCATCATGAATTTTTATTAACACTGAGCCAAAGGTGAAGCAATGAAACAAGCATTTAAATGTAACACAAATGATCAAACACTCTCTGTTGTGTTGTGATGAGAGTTTAATAGACTGCTGATGGAAAGTTTACTGAAACTTTCTGAGCTCTTTAACACTTTCATTCTAAAAGGCTGTTGCACACAGGGACGCTGTGGTCTGACGGTTCAGACAAACAAACTTATGCAAAGACTTCATTTTGTCGGGTTTTTCTTTCTTTTAAAATGGCAAGAATTTAAAGTAGTGAGGCAACTTAATATTTTCTATGCATTTTTTGAATAAACTTAGTACTCTTTACACATTGAAACAATATCTCTCTTTATTTTGTACCATTTCAGTACTGGTCTGAGAAAAAGAAAGCTATCACTGGTCTGCTTCACTATGTTCTAAGTTATGTTTCTCTGTTTTTTTTACTCAAAAAAACTCCCAAGCGAACAAAAGAAAAAAATAATTACCACTTTCTTTTGTTTTTTTTCAGTGTGTGTTATAATGATCTGTAGGTGTAGGATACAGCTAAGTAGAATCAGATGGGTTTAACATTTAAAGCCGAAACAAACTTCGCTGGTGCATCAATTAGCACAGAACTGAGTGACATTCTGCCTCAGAGGAGATTGTTAGCAATGCTGCAGAACTGATACAATGCTGTTCTGATCACTGGTGTGATTCTCCAATTCAACAGAACGTCAGGTTGCATTTCTCCAAAAGAGTATTCTGTTTCCACTCTTTGCCTCAGAGATGCTGTCTGTGCTGCTGCAGCCTAAACACACCACTGGAAAGACTTGCATTAGAAGATAGTGTGAGACTGTTTTCACCAGCTATCAGGCTATAATTGGTACTGTATTTACATCTAAGAGGATCAAAGCAAACCTGGAGGAGGCAAGGAAGAGTAAAAAAATAATAAATGACTGTGCAAGGCCCAGTTAGGAACTACAAAGGACTTTCTGACAGCAGGACAACTGGAGCCCTGCCATGTCCAGCACCTTACAGCCATGAGTTTGTTTAAACCCATATTGAACTCTACACAGAAGAAGGTGATATTTACAAAACTGAGATAAAAAAAAGAATCAATATTCCAGTATTATGCTGGACTGACAGAAGCAAAATTGGAATTAGAAACTTAAATGTGTCTCTGAAACATGGAACAATCACTCTGTGTCTTCAATAAGCTTCCTTTCCTTTTAAAGAAAGTCTCTTTCCTTTGGAGCATGGATGCTCCCAAAATGCTATACCACTATCACATCACTACTATCAAGTTTTTACTGTTCAGATGTGTACATTTGTATGCTACTTAACTACATTTGAGTTTTGCTATTGTTATAACGAGCTGCTGCTGGTAAAAGTAAAAATAATGCATGTTATTTATTTTTATAACCCCGAAAAATAAATAACTCTAAAATCTAAATTTTATATATTAAAATGCGGTGTGTGGAATAGCAAACAACAGGTTTTGCCCAGGAAAAACTGAGCATTGTTAACTCTTGTAGATGTTCCATTATTAATGGAAGCCAGAGTTTGTGAGGCTGCAGAAGATTTACCTTCCTTGTTACTACGGGAAGCAGCTCTTGTTCAAACATTGCTATTATTACAGTACAGGTCACAAGGCAACAAATAAGCCAGCAGGCTAGGTACATGCACCATATGCCCGGGGTCAGGGTGTGCCAGCCTGAAGACAGGCTGCCAAGCCTCCCAGAGCTGCATACAACAGACACACTGGGACTGGTTTGGCCAGGATCACAGCACTGCAGTGTGTGTTCACTGTATTTAGCATTCAGGCCAGCCAACACTGTGTTTTAGAGTCATATACTAATTGCATGTGCTAAACTAAAAACAAGTCAAATTGTCAAGACAATTCTGCATCTAGAAATTCCAAATATTGCAGTCTGTGAACTCATTTATTCTCTGTACACAGCTGTTTCTGCTGAGTGTCATCAGAAGCTGAAGGCTAGCAGAACCCAGCATGAACTGAGAGAAAAGAGTTCCCCAGTTCATCAGGGGCTAACGCACAGAGGCGATGAATGCTCACAGACACAGCAGCAGCATTTCTAGCTTTGTCTGTATCCTTTCAGCCAGCAAAATAATCTGACTGTATGTTTATTTGAATAGAAGGCAGGAAGTGGGTTTACATTGACCCTTCTTCTAGCTACATGCTTTTTATTCAGATTATAATAAAAGTCTTGTTGACATATTTATTCTCAAAGAGATGTAAGCACGAGTAATACATGTTTTACTGGTCCAGCATGTAGGAATTTTGTAGCACTGAGCAGTAAAGTTGTAGATTGCGCTTGACTGAATATCCTTCAACTCGCATCCCCTTCCAACTCACCTATGATGGCTGCAAAACTCATGGAAAACATGAAAGACCACTTTTAGTCATTTTTTGGTTTGCTTTTAGTGGGCTACTGTAGGGAGTAGGAGGTGCATCATACAAGGATACAAGGGAGTTTATTGGTCATTATACAACAGGTTGTATGATGAAATTAAAATGTGTCTCTGTCTTGATTGATGAATTGATTGTATAAATAATACATTAAAATTATGCTCCCAAAAATATAATCTAAATTATATATAATTTTAAACTGTAAAATTATAAAATTATCATGGCAGACTCAGTGAAAAAGGACCTGCTTCCTCTGATGTAAAAGACTCATTCTTAGGTAATAAAGAAACAAAACCACAATACTTCTCATGGTGATTATGCACTGATGGAAACAATTATATACAAATAAAGAGATCCCCATAAGTCCTTTACACTGGACACATTCAGTTTATGAGAGCCGCTGCTGCTCGTTTGCTTTGGTCAACCATCTTTGTGACGAAGCATTAATGGAACCAATCAGCACGTCCTCTCCATCTCTGTGGCAGATGCAGAACATGAAGAGTTTATACAGCAGCTCAAGAGAAAGCTATCCAAAGCAAGCTGTACAGTTAAAAGACTTTTTAAACTGTCAGCCGGATAAAAAGTGGCATCAGAGCATCAAAGATGACACAGACTGAACTTTTTGTCCCTGCTCTCCTTTAAAAGGGAACTGGCTCAGTCACTGAACTGTAGTAAAAAACATTCAGTGTTTCACACTAAACCTCCTGCTGTAATTTACAATTTGGAAGTGTAGTAAATAATTTTCTATTTCAATGTTATTCAGAATTATTTATTAGGCGTGGTTTTTGTTTGGTGTACGAGTAAATGTTATGCTTATTCTGTGTCTGCCATTTGTTTGTGAGAGCCTTTGTGCCTGTAATACCAGGCTATGTTCATGTTATGTGATTTCTCTTAATGTTTCTAAACATGTTTAATCCATACACTTAATTAATGATGCTGTTGCATTAAGCAATTGTTTGTACAGACCACCTGGGAATGAAAATGAGATTTACATTTATAACAAAGCAACAAAAATGTCAGTGGTCAAACCAAATATCAGTGAGTAACCAGTAATAATGAAGAATTATGTTACAAAAGTGGATGAGTCCTTATAGAATGCTTCATAACATGTCATATGGTTTTTGCTGTGCCATTTAGATATTATAATGATTGATTAGAAATGGTATCGTAGAATAATTGCATGAATCTTTAACAGCGCCTTGTTTAACTTCTAAGTGACCATTCTCAGCTCATATTATAATCAGATCCTTGTATCCTCTTTGTGTCCCTGCACAGTTTTCAAATATTGTTAGCTGAAGGACGTTTAGTGCTATCTGGAACAGAAATTTTCAGAAAAGTCACAAAGGTCTTAAACCCCTCACTAAAAGAAAAAGAATGTGTGGAGCACAGCGAGCAGAAGAGCTGAGATAGAATATCTGTAAACGTGCAGTGGCGTTTGGTTACAACACAAGCAAAAGTACAGTTTCTTCTTCTGCTATTTCCAGAAAATTAGACAACTCTGCCCTTGTTGAAATTATTTATTCCTAAATAAATGCTTTGTGCATGTATACGCATGTCATGATGTAATCACTATCTTCTAGCGTCACTATACTTAGTGTATTCAGAATTTCTGATCAGTGAATGTTTTGATCGGACTGTAGGATTTTTGTGAATGTTTACATAGGTGGTGATTGAACTTACTTGTATTGTGAATTATAATAAGCAGCTTTAGAAAGTAGAAATATTTGTTCCCTTGCATTAGCTGTGCTTTCCCAATGAACATACTGTACTTTGAACCAAACACAGAAGAAAAAAAAGCCTTTTCATTGGTGCAGAGTTGAATATAACTGTGTGGATAACATTACATTTGTTTTGTAGCTCTGTAAACGGAAATACAAGTTATGCACTATTTTTATTACATCTCTGACAGAAAAGCTGCTGCATATTTTAAAACAAAACTGCTAGACCTCTATCTTGAAATCAAACCTGTCACTGACATAAGCAAGCAAAAGTGCTACAAAGTGTTCAACATTACATATTATTTTAAAACAAACTTAACCATTCCTGCATCCACTTCAAATTTAAAGCCCTCATCTGTTTCAGTCCACAGAATCCACCACATCTGACAAAAGTGTAGAATTACAGAATATAAAACCTTTGAGGTACTCTGAATATACTACATTAATAGCCATTTTTATTTTAAATCATGTCTCTAAACTAGATCCATGCAAAGTCCAGATAAAAAGACTACTGCTGTATATTGCCTAAATATTAACTTCCCAGCAGTTTACTTAGACAAATAAACTCCCATTGCCATACATTACTGAAGAGAACAATTTCCATATTTTATTTAATAGCATTTTTTTCTTTTTTTTATGTTGTTTGTGTAGAAGCTGTATATGTTGAAGTGGGCGGAGCTATGCAGGAATAATTTAAGGTCACTGAAGTACTTGAAAAATAAGAACAATAAGAACATAATTCTCCCTGCCAAACATGTACCAAAGTGATAGAGTGTAAAAGTGATATGGATCCAGCACAGTTTGCAGACACCTAAACAGTCTTCAGAAGAGCTGGAGTCAGGCATGCTTTGTTAGAACACCATTTTGGATGAACTATAAATATGAAATGCTTTTTAAGGGAAAAAAAGGCTTTTTTTTCACCTCAGACACTTTAACATGTCATCACGACAAACATAAAGTCTCTCCTGGTAAAAGCAGTTTGCTGAAATGTCAGATAATGCTTTTCTGCTTTTCTTCATACTGACCTCTTGCTAGTAGATGGAATTTTGCCACAACCCAAACTCAACTGACAGACTGAAAACACAATCTACATAAGTGTATTAAAATTTCATTTTGTGAAAATTCTAAGGTTAAAACCAAATCTGTGATGGATATCAAAATCTGAGATGTCGCATGTTGTATGCATGGGATAACTGCATGAGCATAAAGACTATAGTGATCTTTTAATGGTTTAATCTCAGGAATAAAACTGTGTGTGTGGGGGGACTTTGCCCTGCAGGCCTTGTAAGCTGCTTCAGGGAGGAATTGATTGTCGCTGATCCCATCACCTAAGTTAATTAAGTTGTAAAGTGGACATAGCTGGTTCACGATAGGGTTAATAGTGGCTTGATTTTCTGTCTCGGTGATGGGAAATGAGATCTTGGCTTGACCTGCAAACAGCTTCACCTTCTCATTGTCGTACACTAAGGGCAAACTGAAATCAGATCTGATTGGGGTCCTTTAAGAGGTTCAAGCAGGATTTTATTTCTTTTGAATCTTAACTTGTTTCAGCGTGAGAGGCACATTACCAGATATACTAAGCAAGTCAACGGAAAAATTTTTTATATAACCACATAATTTTTATGTGTTCTTCCCCTAACCCCATCCTGGCTGTTCCAAACCATGTCTGCTTTTCTAGAATGGGATATAAAAGGGCAAGGAAAAAAAACTCTTTCTTTGTGCTGTTTCCCCACCAAGTGGGGAGCAAACAAGCAAATCAATAACCATAATAGGGTTCCTCTAACGGCTCAACTTTATAATGGCGAAACTGAGATGGCAGCAGCATGTGTTATAGCTTTCCCATCCAGCCATAACATCCATACAACTACCTACTACAACACTGCCGCCGCTACTATCACTGCTGTTGCTGCAAAGTTTGATTAGGCCATAAGGGAGAACAGGATGCTATACAATAAAACACTGGCTCGGAAAGAACTGCTCCTTTCCACTGTGTGGAGTCCTTATATATCTCCATTCATCAGTGACCAAAACAACAGGCTTTAATCATGGCAGCCATGACTGCTGAGGTTGTGTTCCACTTCAGATAACACTTCAGTTTACTATTAAAAGGCTGATTAAACAAATAAAAAAAATCAGACCAGTCTGACTCTGACACACCATACTGAAATTAGTATTGGTAAATACTGATTGATGATTGATACAAGTTTATGGAAAATTCATCATTGCATTAGAACTACAATGGCCAGTCCGTAGTATTCTGATAATGAATTTTCCATGTACGTGTACCAATCATCAGTCAGTATTTACCAATACTAATTTCAGTATGGTGTGTCAGAGTCAGACTGGTTTGATTTTTTTACCTTTTTATTACCTTCCCCCAAAGGAGGGGTGATGAAGACAAGGAGTAAATATCAGGAGTTGACTTCAATTAAAATAAATTATGGCAGATGTGTTAACTACAATCCAATTTATTCAGAGTACACAAGGCCAAACTACCTTCCAAGTTACAATATGATGGGTAGACTTCTACACACTCTATGTGTGTTTGATTTGTCAGTGAATTTTTTTTTTTGTTGTTGCAATATTTGCTTATAAAGAAGTCTAGTGTCAATAAGATCTTAAGAGTTCATCCTCTGGAGAGCATGAATATATACATCTATCCACATATACTTCATAGGAAGTTCAATATTTGATTTTGGATCAAAGCGTTGAAAGGACAGAACCTTTTTTCTTTACTGTTAGCAGTGCAAAAGCAGCAGGCAAAATATCAGTCTAGTCAACCCCTCTGTGTTAATAGCCTGGTTTCTATGGCAGCCGCATCCTGAGGCCATGCCTAAGGTAGCAGAGGAAAAAAAACAGAGATGCTGTATTACCCCCGGCATATCACATCTCCATTCACTGTGACTCAGCTCAGTGTCATTTTTAATTTTTCTGTTTTATTTTACATGACTGTTTTTCAGTCTATGCAACGTCCTATAAAGCTCTGACAGCAACATTAAATAATTTAAACAGGCAATAGACAGGATTTTTATTGTTACATTACACTATTAAATGAATGTTGTCACACATTGTAACACCGAGAGCAGACAAGTCAAACTCAAGGCCCCATTATATTTGGCCCCCAAGATAATATCACGTCTATTGTAACTAGTCTGCCGGTACATAACACACACCACTGATACTACAAATCCCAGAATGCACTGCAACAGCTGGTATGCCAAGACCTGCAAGCCCAGCTGCACCTTCCAACTGCTCCGATAACACACTCATCAGAAATCAGCAGTCATCCACACACATCACTTTTAATTAAATTTTAGTAAACCCACTGAAAGAAATGGCAAAACCAAGAGTGCACCTGTTTGCAGAGCTGATGTGGCTGTAAATAAAGAATAAAACATATAACAATATTTTGAGACAAAAGACCAGAACAAGTGCAAGGGGCTGGGCAGACAGCAGAAGGTAGAACAGTCAAAAGAGTCTGGTGCCACAGCAGACTACGAGCTCAAAAGCAAAATCACAGAGCGCAGTTTGTGTGAAAGATAGTTTTGTTTAGGCCAAAAATAGCTAAATCAGCCTGGCCGTTTACCAAAAGATAGTTTGTGCAACCAAGCACGATTAAAGTTTGCGACAATGTTGACTCCAGTTAATGCGTTAGAGAAGAACTTTTGGGCATTAAATTGATGCACAGCACGATAAAAGGAAAATTAATTACACTTTTTCTTGTTCAGAGGTAGAAAATATTCTGCCATAACAGAAGGGGTCTGCATTAATGTTCTGCACTACCTTTTTACCCCGATGATGTATAATGGTAATTCTCATCATCAGTTTTCTCCTTGCCCTCACAGATGCAAAGCCTAGAAGTTTGTCGTATTTTATTAAATGCCATTGGTTCCTTCGTAGACTGAATGAAGCCGGTTTTAGCCTTGATTGCCAATAATCTGTTATTGAGAGTCAGATCCTTCTTCAGGTGTTAATTTGCCAAAAAGAAATTGACTGGAGGAAGCTTACAGTTTTTCATTCCACTTGACACTTGACAACCATCACTGAATCTCAGAGGTGGATGTCTCATAAGAATGGCAGAAACTTGGCAGCAATATCAAAGCTGTGTTTATGAGGAGACCAAGGAATTTGTAGAGCTTCCAAACGCAGCATCAGTCAATTTGAGCTCCTTGCCCATCCCCCGTTTTTTTTTTTTTGTTTTTTTTTTTGTAGTATGATGCACATATTTTATGAGGCACAAAGAGCAGCACAGTGGCTTAGTGGTTAGCACCATTGCCTCACAGCTAAAAGGTCTGGAGCAGGGCCCCAGCCAATGAAAATTAACCCCCCCAGGGATTAATGAGATGTTTATTATTATAATATTTTATTCATATCTTTATTTTCTCAACATAGATTGTTATTTCATTTTAAAATATACAATATATATTTTTAAATATTTTAATGGTAATTATTCTTTCTCTCATATTTGTTTTGTCTTTGTCTTTTGTCCTTGGCATTGTATATTTCTCCCTCGTGGTGCAACTGCAAAGTGACTCAATTTTCAATTTTTCCTGAAGTGTTTAAGTGTTTATTCATAAGAAGTTTCTCTCACATTTTCTCATCGATAACAAAAAAGGTCTTGATAACAATATCAATATTGCTCACTGATCCAAAAATAAATGACACATATATTTCTACTTGAAAAAAAAAACAAGTTGGGCTTAAGTGTTTGCTCCTTTTTTTGGTCACAATAACTCTTCTCTCTCATGTCTCCTGCATTTCTCTCGCTGCTCAGTTGGCCCCTCCCAGTCTACATGTGAGCAGCAGATAAATGAGTACAGCAGATTCAGATTTATTTCATAATATGACAAAATATGACAAAAATAATACAGTAAATGCAAAAATACCTTACCCTTAAACAGACTCTTTAATATAAACTTGAAGAGAATTTGCACTGCACTCCTTACAGTAAAACATGTTGGAGACAAAGAAAAACAATATTTTTTGGGTGTGCCATTGGTGGTGTCTTACGATCATGTTGCCAAGGGCAGACAAGGGGGCAGGCATGCTAAGATGACAACAGAATGTAACAGATTGCAGGATTCACAAAAGTCTCAAATAACTTTCCCTCAATACTGAATATACTATCTTTTCCCTGAAAAAGAAAGGTGAAATGAAATCTGAAGAGGGACTGGAGGCAGATTCATTTATGCTTCATGCCCCACCCACCTCTGCTGCTTGTGCTGGGTTGATTGAGCAGGGTCCAACAAGATGGCTAACTTTACTGGAGAGTAACTGGATACAGTGTTTGAAGCTGGGCCTCCTATATTTTAATGAAAACTGCTTATAAAAGAAAGAACCCAAAAAAGTTCAACTTCTGTGTGATAAAAGTATCCAGATCTTTCACACAGCTTCCGTATTGTCGGGTCCAGAAGGCGATTGCAAAGAGCCTTCCAGGGTCCGAGCAGGCTGGCTTCCCCCTGCCAACTTCATTTGGCATTGAAATGATTTAATCCTTAAGCTCTTCTAGACTGTCCAAATGTTATCAGAGTGAGTGAATCAAATTATGACAGTTACCCAAGTCTTCACTGGGTTGTGATGTTCAAACAAAATATTAACCATTTCTCATTCACAACTGTGCTTATATGAACTCTCACTCTTCACTACTGCGTGGATTCTGTTTTTAGAACTTCATGTCCCTCTACCTTTATTGGCGGTCAGATTTGTGAAAAAACAAATCTAGTTTTCCCAAGTTACTTTTAAATCACGATCTTAGCGAGGAGAGGAATGAAAACACACCCCTCTGACCAATTCTCCATACAGACAGAAACAGCACAGTCCAGGTGTGGGTGTGTGGTGAGATATTGTGGGATGTATGAACAAGAACAATGCACTGTTGACTGCAGTGGATCCTTTGCACTGTCACCATTTTAATGAGGCAAACTGATAAAATTATCATCATCAGTCGCATCAAATAACGATTTAAAATTTCAGAACAGAGTGACAAAACTTTTTAATATTTTTTAATACTGCGCTTTTCTCACCCAGTGAAAATAGAGTTTTCCTATAGTTTAGTGTGTAAAATGGCTGCGGTAAACAGGACTGTGCTGTCAGGCAGGCAGAGCTCACTAGAGACAGGACTGTGGCTGTCACACACCCTCCTGTGTCTCTCCTCCCCGCCTGCACATCGTGTCAACTATCAAAGTCTGGAAAAAATGTCAGTGAAAGCTTCCGATCCATCACCACACTTCTTTTACTCATTGTGCACCCTAATTATGATGCAGGCCAAGTTCACTGTAATAAAATGTAAATGGGGAAGTAAACTGTGCTTACCTATCAAAACTCCATCTTCCAATGACATTCCAGGTTGGGGGCTGTGGATACCACTGATTGTTACCATCATTTTGGCAATTTACAGAGCAGTCAGTGTAATTGCTGTGAACATATAAATGCTGTGGTGGGTTTCCTGCGTAATGCTGCATGAAGGATGCACTGGCACCGCAGGAGGACTATGTAAGGAAAGGAATTAACAGTGTGATCTTTCTAATCTCCATCACCAAAAGCACTTTGATTTCTGTAGCAGAACACCTTTTCGTGGTCTTTCTCTTAAATATTGCCATGATTCAACATAAGGAACCGTTAACCAGCAGACACATTTCTGTGCATCAACATTCATGAGAGCCTTTGCATTAGCCAGTGAAAGTGGGTGTGTAGCAGGCATAATATGAGGCCGATCAACATGCACATTTTTTCAGGTAGACTGTGATTTTTTAAAGGGAACACTGCTGGTGGGTGTGTGTACTCATGGTTTTATAAACCAGATAGTCTTTTTCGGCGAAAGCCATTTTTGGCTTTTGTACACATAAACACTTTAAGTATTGATTATGAACACTGTTTTATACATGATACCCCGAGTGACTGTTTGAGAATTTAGGATGAATGCTGTCTACAGCACAAAGCCACGAGAGAGGGCCTCTTCTTGGCAAAGTGAGTATATACATTCTGCCAGTGAAAGACCTCTCAATGTACTGAAAGTCCCTCAACCCCTCCAGTAATCTGTTTCAATTTGATGCGTGTGTGTGTATCCACACCAGCAGTCCCAGTTCCATCATACGCTCGGCTACCACTCAAAAGCTGTTTAGATTAGGGCTCACTGACTCTTCACAATTCACCATGCTAATCCCACTTTTGCTGCATAGGAATGCTAATTGCGGCTGCATGTTTTTGTGCTCTGATCTCATTAATGCTCAGTGTTTTTGTTTAATTTTAGTGAATTGAAAGTTGGGTGGTGTAGTAAAATCCGGCTATTTTTCAGCTTTTTGTAATTATAAATGTGTTGGGTTGCTTGTAAAAATCAATGACATCCGTACCAGTCGGAACCCAGAAACAACAGGGCATCAGGCAATTCGGAGCTAAAAATCAAACCCTTTTTCATGATCAAAGTATTTCAAGAACATTGACTGGTTTCTTGCACAAACATGAATAATTAAATCTCGACAGACAGGATGAAGAAAGCTAATCACAGAATAGGTTTAACAGAAGCATACAAAGAGGCTCTCAGAAAATATTAGTGCCTAGGAACCAGAATTGAAAATGGCTAAAAAAAAAAAAAAGAAAAATAACTTTAAAAGAAAAACATATAAGGAAAAACTGAAACAACCTGTAAAACATTAGGTATCGTTCATGTGTATTTCTTGTTTTGTTTTTCTTTCATTTGCTCCTTTAAACATTGGCAAGCATGGCCACCGTGTCAACAAAAGTGAGTCTTTTACATACAGCCAACTCTCTTTCTATACATTTGTATACACATATTCATACATATAGATAGATACCTGCTTTACAAAGAATCTTCACTGTCCTTTGTCATCAGCTGAGAGAGTTGTATCTTAAGGGTTTTTTTTAAACTGAGGATAACACGTTTTTTCTGAAGGCTAAAAAAAAAAAATAATAAAGCCACTCAGTCTGTGAAGCCCTGTAGTATAATATGAACTTTTATATATAAAGGCTGATGCCCCCAGAGAAGCATTTTGAATGGAGAATACTGTCTCTATATCTATCTTCTCTTTTCCTTTTGCATCTTGGTGTTGCTGTTGGCAGAACACTAATAAAACAACATCTGCATGAAGTGATGACAAGGTGTGAAGACAGCATGCACTGAATCAGATGCCTTGCCAACGTGAATTAATGAATGTGGGCTGTATCTCAGCTTCAAACGCTCGTCAAGATACAGTAACTGTTAATGACGTCTAGGTCGGCAATTTTTACATCATGCAAAAGTAAACACTTTTTTTTTTAAAATTAGCTTATTAGGTTTTAACCAAATAAATTAATGAAATAATAATTAATAACGTCATAAATATGAAATTGTGAAATTATTTGATCTTTTTTTAAATTTTTCATTCAAGTCTTTGTTTATTTCATCACTCACCATCATTCCTTCACATTTTATTTCATTCCATTTTACAAAGTCAGCGTTTCATTTTTCTTAATGATGATGATTCATAATGATTATGGTTATGTTCTTCATAATGCCACCTTCCATCAAACAGAGACAATTATCTGATTTGCTTTTGCTTTGGTCAGAATGAAAACGCTGTGTACTGCAAATTAAGTTTTTAGATTCATAAATTGTGTTCATAATGACACTGTAGAGACAGAATAATTGTCGCTGGGTTGTATTCAGGGACAGTCTCTTTCAGTGATGACATACTACACATTAGAGTTGCATTCAACACTTCTTCTCACATGCATTGGATTTGTTTAGGGACTACATATAGTTACCAAAGCTATCCGCCTTTATTCCTAAATTAATTATCTCAACTAATTTTCTGGCAGAAGCAGAACTTCTTGTTCCCTCTGTGCCATGTGGTGTGAGCAGATATGTGAAGATTAGCGTTATTTGCGAGAAAATGGGGTGCTATTCCAGCAACTGGACTCATTTCAGGACAAATGATTTGAAGCCAGGAGAGCTACGGTGCTACAGCTAATAACAAAGACAATTTTTGCTGTTGTGACTGGCCCACATTTACAGCCTGAGGTTTATTTATAGCCAGGGAATATCCAGCATACATGTTCTGCCTCCACATTCCCCAACAACTGTTAGAACCTTTGACCACAGGCCTGCTTTAATCTTTCTCCAACGTGTTCCACACATTTAACTGAACATAAATAAGCCAGCCGATGTGGCGAGGGTCACATTAACCTTGACCCCAAGAGTCTGCGGCTTAGTGACTCATCAGCCATTACTCCCATCATGCAGTGCTGTGGATCGGGTGTCTGGGGGAATCAGTTTAATGTCTATGTAGCCGATGATGATTGAGCATCCCAGTAAATGGAACTCTTCTTCCTTGTCGACTGTGCCGCGCTCAAAGGGGAGTTGGGAGGGGAGTGCTCCCTCACTAGGATATTTATCATAGGCAGGCTGATCTGTTTTACGCTCAGGAGACTCCCAGACGGCCCCCTAATAAACGCTTAGAGGGGATGAAATATTCATGCAGAGTTAAATATGGATCCTTGAGCAGTCGCCGCGCATTAAACACCGTCAATACTGATCAGCACTGACACCCCTCTTTTCTCCCACTCCAGAATTTTCCCCTTCCAGATTCCCTGTGGGCTGTGCCTGTAGATTTTGGAAAGGTATGAAGGAGGATTCAGCCATGCAGAATGGGAGAGGGGGCATCTTAGAAGTGAAAGGGAGAGCTGGAGAGGTGCTCCGACATGTGTTTATGATGAGCGAGTGTAGCAGTCAGATGTGTCTGGCTGCTTTTATCGATGTTAACTAACTAACCGTAAAGCAGAGATTGCTGCTCCAGCAGCGGAAGCTGTTTTTCTCCAAAGACAGCTCACGCAACATCAAGCGCTCATGTGAAATTGGACTTGAGTCAAATATTACACAGAAATACACACACTTTTGCTCCCGTACAGTTGTACACATGCAGATTAAGCCAGGTAAAATTCAGCCGATCACTCTGCATCCCACAAAGTGGCAACCATTTTAGAGGACCTCAACTCACATGACTTGCACATCAAGAATGTGTCAGGCATGGTTGCTACCCCGGCGAAATCATGGGAGGAACTAAATGGATCAGCATGGGTCCATCTGTCCATGTGTCTGTGCATCTGTCATTACAGGAGATCAAATGCCACTGACTGGGTTTTTGGAAAGATTGAGGGAAGAACCTTTAGCCAACCTTTGTTCAGTCAGCTCAAAACGGGAATGATCAGAGTCTAAACTGAATTGAGGTCTTTTCTGACTTTTGGCTGTATTCATCAAAAATATTTGAGTCAAATTGACGTCTCTGGCCCTTTGAAAGTGAGAGATATGTTTATGGAGCACAAAGGGAGAGTGTTAATGAAGGATGCCAAGAAACAAGTCAGCCCGTCTCAATGTGTGAGATTGTATGGCAAGTCGTCATACGTGAGCAGCTCCTTTCCTGTCAGCAGGACTGTTGCCAAACTGTTATGATACTTTTGTCGAATTAAAATAAGATGCTACCAGTACCACTACTGCTACTGCTGCTACTGCTATTACTAACAATAACAATAATAATAGCAGTAAAATAATTCATTTAATATAATAATGTATTTTTTTAAATAGTCATAGTTAAAATAAAAAAAAAAGATTATAATATTATAATAATATTCATGTCCATGAATAACCAACATCAAAGAAGTACGTTTTCAGGAAAGATTTAAGAGACAAGATTTGTCAACATAATACAAAAATCAGCAGCTATAACATAACCAGCATTCACATTGTAATGTAAGGAGATCATGTTCACAGCAAAAAATATGTAGTCATTTTTTTTTTATTTCTTTTTTCCAAATTGATTGATCACTGTTATTGTATTTTCACATTTTTGCTTTTGCCATTTCTTTTAATTTGAAGTCTGTCTTGAAATGTTATTTTGGAAAAGAAAGCAGCTGTTCTGCAAAATGATGTAATACTTCACACAACCTTTTTTTTTTCAAGAAGCATTTATTTTGATTTTCGGGTGCACACACACTTTTGCACATTAGTGGATGTGTTCAGCTCATGTTGGTCTATATTTTAGCCATAGTGCAGCTGTCACACTCATTAGCAGGTACCCCATGGAGCTTCCTTTACCGAATACCAATATCATTTCCTCTGTACTGAGCGCTTTGTAGTTTTGAACCACTAATCTTTTATTATAAAAGCTTTTCAAAAACCTCAACTGGTCTTGAATAACTGGTAAAATGATTTCCAGTTTGTCCCACCATCACATTTGCACACTGATCATGCTTTGCATCACACTCACAGCTCACATCTGTCACTGTCGTCAGTCTTTTGTTTGCGCATATAATAAACATATTAGATATGAAGTGTGCAGCTTATTCTCTGTAGCCATGGTTAATGTTGGTTTTGTGCTTTATTTATTTTGTACACAGTTACGTTTCTCAGGCCAGCACAAATGTTGTTAAAACACAGTTGAGCATTACTTTGTCATGTAACAAATGCTTGAGAGTCTCACAGGTCAACACTATGGGGATATCATCATCAGTGTGCAACAGAGTTTTTGATTTAATGAAAACCAGTGAATGGTTGCGGACGCTCAGGCAGACTGCAAGTTGGTTTCCCACAGTGCAGTGCACTCATCTGGAAGCGGGAAGTAAACAAATAATGCCACAGGCCAAACAGCTGGGGATGGTGGGCTGTAGACAGAAAACAGGAAACTGCTGTGCCGGTTTGGACCAATGTGACTGTTTGTAGATGCAAGGACTGATCCTGGACTAGTGTTTAATGGAGCATCTGGTCTAATCAGTTTGAATTTATTCATCAATTCTGCATCTTAAATTTAAGCCAGAGTAGAATCACAAAAACTTGACACAATGGGCCCTATCGTACACCCGGCGCACACGAGGTGCGCCAGTGGCGCAGGTGTCATTGCTATCTTACACCCCGCGCAAACGTCATTTTTGCCACAAGTGTAAGATAGTAAATC
>JAQNCA010000031.1:839560-855493 GCA_029783725.1 Acanthurus tractus
ACTTGTTCAAATCTGTGGAGCGTGAGAAGAATTTTGTTTCCTCTGCTGTTCAGAAAATGAGTACAAAATAAAAACAGGACTGCTTAATATTGTACATTAAGCCACAAATGTATCTGTCACCAGATCAATTACAAATAGGTTACAAACAGGTGTTCAGTGTGTTGCATGATAGCATCAACTCGGAATAACCTTGGAAATGTTGCAACTGCTTTAGATTCTCTGCCTCTGAGACACTTTTAGCTCACACTTAAACTATTACAGAGGAGTTTATATAGAGTATAGTTGAGTGTGTGTGCTCTGTGTGGAATCAGTTCATCTCCTCCCTGACACTGACGAGTGACATATATCTCTGGACATGCTTCAGGACTTGCTGGCTCTCTCCATGGATCAAAGCCTTGCTGATTCCAGCCTTTGAAGCACACTTGAACTGTGTAAATGATGCGACACATGTTTTTTCTTTTCTTTTTATCACAGTTAATTTCACAGGGCCTGTCTAACAACAAAATTTGTGAATTTCCTCGTGCTTCCCCGCCACTTCCACTCTGCTGATTTGCTGGTTTCTACAGTCATACAGTCACTGTGGACATAAAGCAATGGTCTGGACATAATAGACTTGTTAGGGTGGATGTGCAGTGGGTTTTCTTACTGTAACTTCTAAGTCGTCCTGAGGGAGTCAGATTGAAAACCTTGGTGCCACGCGTTGTGAGCCCCGGGTGTGATAAGAAGAGTCTGTGTCACTGTGATCTGAAACTTCTGTGATCAGAGCACACTGCCTGTAGTAGCTGTTCCTCCACACTGCTTTCATACCACACTTATCTGGGAACCCTGCCAAAAAAAGTCAACCCACCAGAGACAAGGAATGGGAAGGAATATAGAGTAATGGAGGAGAGAAGAGAAAGGATATGAGGGAGATGAATGAAAAAGCAAAGACGAAAGACAGAGAGTGGGTGAAAGCGAGACATAAGTGAAATCAGAGTCCTTGTGTTTTATTCCCAGAGAGGCTGTCGAGGTGTTAAACGTGAGGCCAGTGCAGCCGCTTGGTCCTATTCCAGTTGGAAAGCACTGGCGGCTGCAGTGGGAACATGTTGACTGCTGATTGAAAACAGTGGCTTACCTCTGGGGAGCAGATTCCCTTTTTTCCCCCCCTTAAAGAGAGGAATCTTGCTGAGTCATGTTTCTGGATTGATATTGGAGAGTGGGTGTTACTCAGTTTAAACCCTTTTGTTGGATTTGTGGCTCAATCAATACTGTTTCCCACTTGAGACCTGAAATGGACTGTGTGTGTAATAACTGTACCTTTTCAGAACACAAAGGGCTTGCAGAGTACCTTTATGTACTAGCTTCTAAAAACAAGCCGCTACATGGAGTCCAAGAGTCAATTTGATGCCTTAAGTCCACATAAAGATGGAGAAACGAGGAGAAATAAAAGATCTTTCTTTTCACATTTGTGTTGATATTCATCTCTTTTACTGTCTGTGGAGTCATCAGGCAAGCAGAGCCGGCTGCTTGTTTTTTTTGGATCAGTGACAGTAGAAGATTTATGTGTGTGTGAGGAGTGTGCTGTGACCCTGCTCATCAGTAAATTAATGGCATATGAGTTTGAAGGTAGGGATTGATTAATTAGACAAATAGCAAGCAGTCAGCAGCTAATGCATATTGACATGGTGAAAGGTTCCGTAAACATTTGATTAACGGCTTCATTTGTGTGCTGTATTTACAGTTTTGTGGTCCTAAGTAGCAAACTGCTGATGTGCTGTAACTCGTGGACTTGCAGATCATGACAGATTGCACAGTAAAGAGTGAGCAGTCCACACTTCATTTTCTTGCGCTGCCTCTCCACTCAGCACCATTATTTCACATCAAGTGATTAAAATTGCAGTTTAAACAATGAGGATTAATGCAGAAGAAAAACAGTACATTTGGAGCCAAATTTGCTCTAATGTTTCAATTCAAAGCTAAGACTCAGAAGTGGCAAACAAATCTCTGAACGAGCATTTGTACAACAGTAAAACATCAGGTATTCAAACGTTAGATCTGTTCTATTAAAACTGGATGGGAGTGCTTACCTAACTGAAAATCAGCTCCGTCAAAAGACTTGGTCAAACCACTTCAGTCACTCATCAGTGGATTCCTCTGTTGAGTCAATGCAAAAGCTCTACTTCAGTTTGGTGGAACTGAAAGACATGTTTTTGTGTTTGACTGACATCTTTACAGTGCTGACATTTAACTGAGCAAAACAAGTGAGTCCAAAATGAAGAATGCTATAATGCTAGCTTCTTAAGTTAGCATGACCCTCCTGTGCAAGGGTTTAAAATGTCCCTTAAAGAAAATGTATTTATAAGTAATAAGACACGAATGGATGGTGTAGATAGACTAAATTAGAACTTTGGTGACCAGATCCCATGTGGTTTTACGGCCTGTGTCTGAAATCCCTCACTCTCTCACTATCCCTGATGTTATCTTAAGCATTTGTCCTAACACTCTACACTGCTGTGTGACCTGAAATGTCAGATGATTTTGTAAAATGTTCAGTCTCCACGTGTCTGTGGGTGAAAAAAAAGGTAAACTAATTCTGCATCTCATTCTTTATGCTGTCTTTAGTTAATCTGGTGGCGGAGAATCCTTGCCCTCAGTCGTGGCTTAACATGCACGACAAGAGTGACCTTACAAGCCCACACTCTCTCATTACCATAATGTCTCTCCTTGTTAATTGCTTAGGCTGCTGTCTGATTCATTATGTGCCCCGCAAAATTGAAAGAGGTTAGAAAAAAAGCGCTCAGGCATGACTGTAATTTCTGCATTTATCTCTTTGTTATAAACTGTCAGGTGGACATGTTACCTTTTACCCTGGTCTGGGCAAACCAGTTGGCCCTGAAGTCATCAAGGTCATCTCTCTGTTTGTTGCAGCTCCAAAACAGAAGTTGGTATTCAGAGCCACAACATCACCGCTGAATCATTTCTGTTCCCGTATTATCATAAAAATGCTATACCTGTGGGTACATTTAAATGGAGCACTGATGGAAAGCTATTTCCTTTTTGACAGATATCATTTAAAGTCTGATTCCACAGTTATAAAAAATGTCACACAGACATCAGACATATTTCACGATTCATATTATCTGAGCATCACTCAAGCAGGCATATGGTGGACACTAGGAAAGGATGAATGAATCATATAAGAAATATGTTTTTAAATAGCAGGGAGATCTGCTGAGAGCTTAGCAGCCAAAAATGTGTTAACACTGTGCAATTATTGTGTATCTGCCAACAAATCTACTCACAATTATTTGTGTGTACACCATGTAATTTATGTTTGGTAGTTCATATTAATCAAGCATTAAAAACCATACACATCATGTGACTATAGATCTGAGTAAAGGACATATAAAAAATCTCTCCCATTTCATTGTGTGGCTGTCTGACTTTATTTGTTTTTGTTTTTTTCCTTTAAATTTCGGTCTCTTTTTCATTTCCTGCCATAGGAATATCAATTCCCTACTCAGAAAAATAAATTGAAACTGTCACAGTAAGAAAGCAATAGATTAAAGGCATAAGGTGCAACAATTTGAATTAAAAAGTATTTAAAGAATTATATCTCTCTTGTGTATGTGGATAAACTGTGCACCTAAAATCATCCCAAATGTTTTCAACAATGTGAAAAACCATTTGATCCACATATGCACACATATATAAATTATGTGTGCGCATGCACGCACACACACAGATATATATAAATTTATATATATGCACATCATTTATGTGACAACATTGACAACAACCAAACAATTTCCATGGTGACAGAGGAAGTGCATGACATGTGGCTTTTTTAAAAAAAAAAGTTCATTTTACCGTCACATGCGAGTCCCAATCTTTATAAGCCGGTGTGAATAGACCCACTGTTTAGCCTTTACTTGAAAAGTTTACGAACTTTTTTTTGTAAACAGTGTCACAGCTCATGTCAATCAGATTATTTGTCTTTTTAATACCTTCAGTGTATTTTTTATGTCATTCCTGCTGCATATGTGTGTTAATTACAGTGTGTTTCTCTACTTGCTTGAGTTTTATTAAAGTGATATTTTCTCCACTTACCTTTGTTTTCATTTGTTCGGCCACAAACAGTGTTCTGATTATCATTTCTTATCATGCCAATGCAAAGTAAATGTTGTCATAACAACATACTTAAACAGTTCTTCACCTATGATTGTAATATTTTCACACTTAAAACACACTTGAAAAATAATTCATTATCCATGCTCGCGTTGTACGATGCTTTCCTGCCACTGTGTTTCAGTGTCTCCTGTGAAATCTACTTTTGTTTTGTTCTGGCAGTCCTCATGAAGAGATAAATTGTTAAAAAGCAATTTATTTCTTCACTCACATCAGTTGAGACTCTGTGTGTGCGTGTATGTGTGTGTGTCGGAGGGGGTGTTGGCAGAAAAAGAGATGTGTGAACTGGAATAGGGACGAGGCTGGTGAAGGGATTGAGAGATGGCTTTTCCGTCTCTATCCTGCCTGTTCCTGTTCCAACCTGTCAGTCATGCTGTCTCGCTCGAGACCTCCCCGAGTGGCAGAACAGGCTTGGGAACATGGCCTGGACCGGTGTAAGTGGTGAGTGTGTCAGAGGTGGTACATGTTGGTGTGGGCGTCGTGTGCGTTCGTGGGTGTTGACCTTTGGTGGAGGCTGCCCGACCTGTCAAAGCACACAGCAGAATTCACAGTTCACAGCGCAGCATGCTGCCTGCGTGTGGCTGTTTGATACACAGATCATGCTTCAATATATGGCCTCACTGTTTTCCAAAGCACACAGCTTTTGTGTTGCATTGTGGGATATGCCCTAATGAGGCCTATGCTGTGGCTTTGAAATGCTTCCAAAGCCTTTGTCTGGGGTTCAAGCTGTTTGAAGGAGTTGTCATTAGAAGGAGACTAATATTTGGTTATTCCACATTTTGGCTGCGGCCCCACACTGCACTGGGATGATGCCGTTGGACTGTGCCCTTCTCCGCCTCTTAGATGGAGCTTCTCTCAGCTTAGTTTATTCCATCTGCTTCTCTGTGTGCATCAAGGCATCTCTCTGTCTCTCCCTCTCTGGCTCACAGACTTGGATCTGGCTCTGGGATTGTCCAAATGGCGGGTAAGGAATTTGGCTGTGATATGTTTCTGGGACATTATTCCGGCAGCTGGCGTTACATGTGCATAGACTGGCAGAGCTGGTAAAAATGAGGAGCAGTGACTCAAGTCAGTACTACAGAGTTCACCCAGAGAGCCACTCAGTTTCCTCTGGGTTTCTGTGAGCCCAGAGGACTGAGGGATACGAGTTCCTCTCTGCAATGCTTACTTGTTGGCACTGAAGATTTGCCATCTCTGAAACACAGTCATTTAAATATAAACGCAAAGGATTTCAATATCTTTAACAGAAGAGCAAAATAACATCTGCTATATAAATTCTTCTAATACTAATAATTTTTTAAAGGTGTGTTATATTTTTAAAAATCAAATAAACATTTGCTCCAGTTGAAATGAGCACAAGCAGCTACATTCATTGGACTGTATGCTTAAATAAAGAGAGCACAATACTAACTGACCTTTTTTCCAGTTTGCAGAGTTATGTCTCCAGTTCAGTACAGTCTGGGCAAAATGTTTCCTGGGCTCATTCAGAGTTTTTTGCATCAGCACTCCAGTTGGCCACCAGATGATATTACACCTCAATTTGCAACTCAGACATTGCTTTTCCTATGCAGTGTTTATGTGTAGTGACCACAGATGACTTGGTGAAGAACCAATTACAATAATTTAGCAGTTTACTTGCATTTTTTCAACTTACTGCGACCTAGCAAAACAATTGTGGCCATTTTGCTTGCATGACGCAGGAAATACACACTATGCAAGCATAATATCCATCCTAATTGTGCTTTAGAGATGGATTTTACCAAACAAAAGCAGCTGCTCTCTCTGCCTGGTTTGCAATCTAGCATTGCCAGAACCCCACAGATTAATGCAACATAGGGAGCAATTTCCTTTATATTCTTTTTTGCAAGTGTCACAAAGCATAATAAACACCTTCACTCTGCAACAGTACCATCAGCATTAGCAGTGCATGCTGGGCAACTTTGAACAGCATTATTACATTACACTTCATTTATGATCCTATTGTTCCCCAGTATACTTAATACATCATGTGCATGGGGAAGCTGTGCTTAAGGTGGTACATGGACGGGATCGGGGGGTTGCGGTATATGACATTTTTGTACACTGCTGAAAAATAAGTGCAAGTAAAAATTTAAGACAGAATAGCGAAGCGAAACATGAGAACAGTAATTGGGTTTGCAATAATGCGCTTTATTATGTAACAAGATAATGAGTGTTGCGTATTAAACAACTTACATTGATTACAGGCTACCTCAAAGTCTTTAAAGCAATGAGCAGTTGCTACCACAATTATCTGCAAACACATTTATTCAAAGAATGTGATCTGTTTTTCCTTTCTGCAGTTTGTACAGCAGCATGACAGGGTATTAGGAGTGGGCTGCAGATTAGAGCACATTCAAACAGGGCTTCAGCTCAGCTCCTTGTTTTTGGCAAGAGTGGCTGTTCTGTTTGAAGCCATGATGTCAGTCTAAGATGAAATATGAGGTTACATTTTATTCCTGAGCTTCAGAGCATTGGATACAATGTTACTGTAGGGTCACCGAATTAATTTGACTTTGAAAACAAGTATGAGGAGGAAAATAGCTGCTCGGAACAGCAGGTTAGCCAATGAGAAGCAGCTGCAGAGTTCTCCTCTTTGTTGGTGCTCAAAGAGTCACTGAGGGTGGAAATCTGAGGTGATGTCAGTGTGACTTCCACACTCAAAGGGGGATAAATCCTACTGTCAGTGAAGGTAAAGTACTAGGTTTGCTCAGATTTTACTTTCATTGAGATTTAGTCTGTGGATTTGTTGTAGCAACTTACTACTACTTGCATGTGTATTATTGTTACAATCCTTTACAAATGCCTTATTACTGCCATGACTGCTCTCATTGATAGCCACAGATTTACAGGATTATTAGAAGTCAGACAGTGAGGACCCAGTGCAAAATCCTAACAAGGCTCCTATGATGGGTAGAAACTAATGGTTTCACTAATTCATGATTTTTAAATTATTATGTTGGCAAAAAAAAAAAAAAAAAAAAACCCACATTTTTTATACTTTTTAGATTAGTTAGAAATTATTGACAATAATCTCTGGGTAGTACTGGGTGCTGTTGATTAATTAACCTACTGAAAAAAGGCTTGTAGATCATTTGTACCAAAATCCATAAAATAACAATTGATAATTACAGCTGCAAACTGGACAGATTATCAATGGATTATTAAAGTTTAAAATCAAGTTTCAACTGAATGGTTTCTTAGAAATACATAGTTCAGGTTATTTTCTGTTTTTTATCCATTCTTTGTGTTCAGTGCCTTGTTTTGTGCTGGTGTATTTTGTGGTAGGGGTACGGATTAACAGATTATATACAGATTATAACTATACATTAAATAATTAATGATTTCTTGGGCTTGTTGTGTTTTTGATTTAACACTGATTTATTCTCTAGTCCCGAAGAAAGGATCCAGGGTCCTCTATGCTGTGTTGTTTGTAGTAGTCTTAAGAACCATGTTGCATGAGTGGAGATGTCAAGGTGCTACAGTGTCAGATGGGCTGCCCTCCATGCTACCTCTAACTGCCTATAAGGTTGTATACCTATTAGTTTCCTGTACATTTTTATTACAGGGGTGGACTTTATTTTTATAAACCTTTATCTGAGTCATATAATAAAACTGAAAAGAAAATTCTGACCAGAGTTTAAGGATTTCTGTGCACTGGGGCCCAATGCACACAGCTAGTTCTGGTTTTTGAATCCCTGTGATTTTTGTTGATCAATTGGTTGCCCAAATATTGAAAACCTGATATGTAGAGTAAAGGTGACAAGTGTGTCTATATTTGCTTACATTAAAATGTTGCTCACCAACAGCCAAATGTCACCTGCAACTTTGGTACATTTAAGGTACCAAAAGTATGAACACAGTTTCCTGTAATTCCCATTTACCATCTTTGCTCACTGTTAATAATCTAAAGCTCAAAATCAGTAGATTTTAACATTAACACTTCGGCAGTGTGCCGAGAGGACTTTTTAATGTCCAATAAATGTTGAAATATTTACCTCCTTTTTTGTGAGTGAAACCACAAATAATAGCTCTGTCAACAAACATTACAATGCTTGTAGTTAAGGAACCATGTAAGCTTGATAAATATTGTACTAATTATTATTATTGTACTAATGTTATTGTAGTTGTGCTGCTGTAGTTTGTCGATGTATTTTAAATGTCAGTTAGGCAAAATGGGATCCAATACCAGAAACTTGTAATTTAACTTCCACTTTAAAGCAGTTGTTACAATGATGTACCATACAGCCTGTGATGAGTTAGAGTACCGATGGTACAATATTCCTTCCAGTGTGAGGTGGTGGTGTAACTCAGCTATGTGCAGTTGATCTGAAGTTACTTACTCACAGTGGTGGAGGGGGTGAAGCAGTGGAGGTGGTGGTGTTTTATGATTATTGGGAAGAGAAATAAATTTGAGGAACATGTTCGGCTCACATACTGACAGAGTGCTTTTGTGTTAGATTCACATTAGATGGACTAACCGTCAGTCTGCTAGTCCACAACCTCTGGAGAGCCTTGGAAACTGATGAATGGCTGCGGTGCTACACGGCACACTGTTTACACTTGCCTTAGGTCACTGTTGGCAGCATATCAATTGCCTCTATACACTACAGTATATTGTTTCACCATGATTCAGATTCCAGCATGCTCCCCATATTAAAGCCTACAGCTAATTCTAATCTCCTATCATTGCTCAGTGCACATAGTGCCAACATCCTGAACCCGCCCAGGCTGAGAAAGTTTGCAGACGTAGGAAGTATTGCTCAGAGGGTCCTCAGAGCAGATTCCTTTCTCTGCTCATTATCTGCTTGCTGGGAAAAACTCATCAGATTCACTTGAGTGTTAAGACTATTAGTCCTCTGACAGTGTGTCTTAGTCACGGGACAGTGGATTCTGCTACTAAAGCAATATGGCAGAGCTCTGCTCACAGTCATGTCTACAGTCCATTCGATGCCTGGGCATTAGCACGCCTGACAGAGTAGGAGTCATTTTAATTAGCAAAGCTTCACTTAAAGACTCAAACTCATTCTTGTTGTTTCAAGCAAGATCAAATACAATACAATACTCTGGGTGTTTTCCTTTGTCTCTCTGCATCCTGCAGTATACTCTCAGAGCAGACAGAGACTGATCAGTCTGGTTGTCATAATTGCACAAACTATAATCAAATAGAATGAGGCAACTCAGTTTTGCACATCGGCACACGCTTACAGTTTAGTGGAGGACTGCAGCTGGAGACATTATGGATTCAAGTCTTTACCGTGTTATAGAAGTTAAATATTGAAAATCCTTTGAAAATTATTCACTTTGATTAGCACACTAAGGAGAACCAAAAAGATAGAAGGCTCAAATGTATATGTGATACGCAGCTCATTCTGAAACCTTTAAGGCAACGTACAATGGCTAACTATGCTCTCTGTGTACTTTTGACATGAAAAATATTATCATTTCTATGCTGGTTGCATTTTTCTTCTAAGCAGGGTAAAAATATGACCACCCAACTGTGTCAGTCACCTCTGGGAAAACAAGAAATTACTTTCATGAGAGATAGAGAAAAATAACAGAAGTCCGCTCAGGAATGCTGTTCTGCTCTGAGACTAAAACATACAGAAAAAAATACAGTGGACCAATTTCAACAACTAATTCTGACTCTACAGGTATGCGTAGTATTTAGACAGTGATTTAAATGTGTGTGTATCTAGTATCAATCAACCCAGTATTGTTATGTATTTTAATAATGATGAAAATTTAAAAAATCACTTTCTCTATCAGGTTTTACTTAACCAGATCATTTTCCTTCGATTGCTCTTACAGCACCTGCATTGCAAGAAAGCAATGTCCCAAAAACTGTGAGGATATACTTAAAATGTTTTTTTTTCTTTTTTATTTGATATGAAGTGTGGTTTGAGGACCCTGAGGACATCACTTGCAAATAGATCAAGCAGATGTTATCAAACCTTAAGAGCTTTAAATATGTACAATTATAATGACAATGACAGATCAGGCACAAGTAATACAGCCAGCCTGGATGAAATAGCATTGCTACTCATTACAAGGTGTCCAAATGTTGACTGTTTTAAGAACCATTGTTTGTTGAAAGACAGTGTACATATAACACTACTAACTCTAGTAGTAAACCTCTAATTAAATGTTGCTGACCTCCTTAGAAATTTTGATATTTAGATAGGCATAAGAAAAACAACTAACAGTTTAGCCCTATACATTTTTGTATGTGTATATAGAACAAAGAATTAATGACACAAACATACAAAGGCATACAGTTTAAATCAAGATATAGAGGTATATAGAGGAAAATATACTTTGCACATATACATATACAGTATGTATATATCTGGGGTTATTTATTTATTTATTTATTTTTATACTAGTTCACTGAATATACACACACACAAAGAACATGAAAACTGTAATGGGCTTAAATCTCCAGGCACCTCATGAATTGATTTGATTTCAAATAAATAATATAAATAAATAAATTTAATAATACAAATAAAATTTTAAAAAGTATGCATGTAGATACCCCATTTTTTAACATGATTTCACGCTAAACTTTTTTGCTATTAACTGTATTATATCATAAGTCAATTAATATAAAAGCATATTAAAGTCTGCAGCCTGCAATGATGATAACAAAATGGGGGGAAAGCAGAGCTCTCCACTTTGTCGTTAATAATGTTGTATCTGCAGCAGTGGAGAGCAGCCTCTCTCATGCACTGTTAGCTCTGGGAAAGCCATTATTGTTCAAGACGCTGAGCAGGCGCTGGGTTTTTGAGGTGAAACAGACTGAACATAGTTATTTCCCTACTTCAGAGTTGGCTTACGCTGTTTAATGCTGCTGTGTGTGTGTTGGTCAGCCAGTCTTTGTGCTGCTGCTACTGCTTAGCTCATCAGTGTTAGTCTCTGAAGGATGTTATAGAAAGTTCACAGTCTTGTTAGTGGTATTATTTAGACATTAACTCATAAACATCCTGCTAATGTATGTCTTTTGAGAAGATGACAAATAAAATTTCAAAAAACAAAAAGGAAAAGGTCATGAATTCTACAATTACTGGCATTTGTGACATGACTTTTAAATCACCTCTCTCACTATGCACAGCAGTGACAGGGACAATTAGATGTACAGTCCAGCGCAATAGCACTGTTCTCTTTCCCAGCTGAGGCCTTTGTGTAAAACACAGGCTTAAGTACAGCAGATAATTTATCCAAAGCAAAACTAAAGTTCAGTTTGTTCCCCAATGCAGTTAATCACTTTGCTGCTATTGAGTCATCAGAACCTGCGAAGGCCAGGCTCATTATTACCCAAGCTGTGGTGCATCTAGCGAGGACAGATCAAATAGTGGGGATGAGTCAGACTCAGGCCTGAAGATGTTCAGACACACTTTAGCACAAAGGAAGCTCAAACCCAAGGCCCTAGGGCTGCTGCTTTCTTACCTTAAAATCAAAAAGACTTCAAGCAATCAAGGTATTCTGCCGGCATGTTTCCTTTTTACACAATCCATCCCTTTACTGAGCGAGACTCTTATCAAAGGGCTCCCTCACAGGTTTACTAGGGCTGTTTGAGCAGATAAATAGCTGCTTCCTCAGTCTGTGGCCTCGGGGACTGTAGCTGGACCCTCTATCTGCTGGATACACAATAAGCAAGGTCACAGTGAGCTTTTTAACACAGGATAGAGCTGTTATTATTGTCTAATTAATCGCCATTTCGAAATCTCAATTTTCATCCAGCCAAGTACACTTTTATTGCTTGTTGAATAATACACTGCCTGATCTATATGTTGAGTTTCCTAGCAATCAATGAGGTAAAGTCAGGGTAAGTGCAGGTTTCCAGACAGTAGAGGCATATATTGGATCTGTGGTATGTCAAAGCAAATATTTTCTAGACTCAGACTGTGGCATTTGTTATGACCTTGGTTTAATTGTTAAATCTGTCTTTTTTTAATCCATATTTTCTTTTGTGACACGGGGCCTTGTCGCACACTTGTTCCAGGAGCAGCAGAGGAATCCTGCTCTGCTCCGCCCAATGCGCCACTGGCGCACAGCTGGTAGTCCAATCAGCTGTGTAGAATCATCACATAAATGAAAGGGGTGTGTGTGTCTTAGTGAGATACACACACTCCCATACGCATGCTGTTTAATTCAAACTTTATATTTTGTAATCAGACTTACGCTACAAACTGTTTTCTGTTTGCGCTCTGAGGTCAAAAGCGCCAGGAGTTTAACTCAAACAGACAGACAAAACCTTTTTTTTTTTCCCAGTACATGTAGCTAAAAATTAAAGGTAGTGTGCAATTATTTATTATTTATTATTTAACACCTGAATGATGAGCAGAAAAAGATTCCACACGAGTGAAATGAAACATACAAAAACATTTTGGATTTAAAGAGTGACTAATACAAATAAAAATTAAATAACATCAGAGAATCCCAATGGGCTCTGAGCACAACAAACAGGCCAGTTTAGAACAACAAACAATTTCACAGTGTTCACAAATTAAATTGAATCAGCTAAAATTTCCTCCAACTGCCATTGGCTTGATTATTTTTAAATTGTGTACAAGATTGCCGTAAAGAGCAACATCCAAGAAAAAAATATATAAACAAACAACCAACCAAATAAATAAATAGAAATAAATAAATGAATAAAAAACATTTTAATTTAATAGGAATAGAACAATACCACCTAATAAGTCAGAAAAAAAAAACAAGATAATTATATAAAAGTGTAGAATCAAGTGGGTCTTCAGAAGGTGTGATACAGCTAGCTTTAACACTGCAGAGACCTGACAGGCTCTCAGTGCTGTGTCACTCTGGGTATCTGGTTGATATTTTTTCAAATTACACTTGAGGAAAATTAACTTGTTAACCTTAAAAGCGAAGACGTGAGCTCCATGTTTTGATTGTGATAAAACCTTCTTTGGTAAATAACCTTTCTGATGGTATGGAGGTGAACTGGATGCTGTGGATTCCTTTTGCGGCTCTGCACAGCTTTGGGTATTTCTCCTCATTCTTTTGCCCCCATTCAAGTACTCCTGCAACGTTTTCAATGTGCTACTTATTATAAGCTTTCATCTCACTGTCACCTTTATGTGGTCTTAACTCTGCTTCATTACCCAGCAGCAGTTTTTCCTTCTTCTGGAGTCACATTTCTAAAACACTGCAAAGGACAGATACCAAAAGTCAACAGTCGGATGACTCAAAAAGAAACAGGTTAATAAAACCATGAATATCACACCTATACAATCCTCAGGCCGCCTGTTAATGGGCACATGTGGATCATGTCTCTCCCTCTACAGCCCACATTTACAATAAATGGTCACTGCAAAACACCTCATGAATGTTGAGAGAAATGTTAGAAACGAACCTGCTGGTCAGTCGTTCTTCATAGTGAATCTTAGAAAGAATTAAAAAGACCCCCCCCGAAAACAGCACTTTAATGACACAGAAAATGGAAGTGCTTGTGTGTGAAGTTAGATCATAGATGGTAGATCTAACGTCACACACAAGCCCTTCAAAAAAGATCATATTGTTAATTCTTTTCCTCATGTCCTCATCCAGCATCCATCATGCAGTATTTCTGTATTCGCAGCAATCACACTGAATGCCTCACATCGTGCCAGAATGATGGTGACTGTCAGGAGTTTCACAGTGTTGTGTGAGTTCATGCAAAATGAACCAGTTTAGAATCATTTCTGTAGACTAGCTGCTGATGTGATGGGCTTTAGACCGTCTATTCAGACCTAGAAGGCATGTCTGCATTAAATGTTCTATTCTTCATTAAGAAAAAAAAATAGATTGACATGTATGAATTAAATTCAGTTAAACTGAAAAATGCTTCTGGAACTTCATGCCACTCAACCAAATCCATTCCATTTGTAAAGGCAGATTTGCAGTCTGTGCCTACCACTTATCAATTTTAATTAAATAAATATAAAACAGCCTTTATAGCTTCACTACAATTAATGAGAAAAGCTAAACAGCAATGACCAAGGATAAATAAAAAAAAGCTGTGGAACTTCATCTGGTGCAATGAGCAATTTGGACTGCAGAAATCAAAGAAGTGCCACTTTAAAGAAGAATGAAACATAAGGCCAAGCGTGGCTGCTGACAGCAGTGTGGACAGGTCAGGAACAGAAGTCATATTTCTCAACTGTCTGAATATCAACTGCTCCTCAATTATCTGCCCAATTATTTCGACTTCTTTGCTCGACCGTTCTTAGTCCATGTTAAAATGTCCACTTAGCCTCTGTGCCACTGAGCTCCTCACAGGTTCAAACAGTGTGAGCTGAACAAGGCACAGTCCTGACTGGGTCACGATGTGTCAGAAACAGCAGAAAGGCCTCAAACGCCTCTCACACAGGTGGTGTATGAAATCAAGGGATGATTAAGGTGAATCCAGCCTTTTCTTTTTTCACTTTTTCATGTTAACTCTTGCCACCGCAAAAGTGAAACACTCTCTTTTACATGTCTTAGTCTCAAGCAGAAGCATCTGGTTCGGTTTTCATCGTTCATTAAAAAAGTGATCATGCAGTCTTTTTGGCACATCAATGCACAGCACTGGTGGCACCGTTCTCACTGGTACATCATTTGAAAATTTTTTCATTTATATTTTTATATATATAAAATTGTGTTATTGTTAATCCGGCCTTCATCATAATGAGGTCCCTCAATGAGGAGAGGAGTGTATGGTGATGGGGGGAGGGAAGTTGATTTTACTTCCAGGGTTTGATCATTTACCCGATCCATATGTGCAGGAGATGAAGACATGTTGTGTGGTGTTACTGGAGAAGAAGAGCAACTCAGCTGTCTTCAGTGAGCTCTGTCTGCCTGACAGCACTTTCTTTTTGACTGCATCAGTTTCAAACACAAAAACTATGGAAAACTTGAAATCATACTAAAGGATGTATGCATGTTGTTAGAAAATGTATCGAAGAGGACTCAGTATATTCATATTTAATAAAGAGGAAAGACAAGACAGACTTTCATACTATCTGTAAATTCCCTTTCCTGGCATCATTACCAGTTCATAGATAGTCAACAGTCCAGGCTTGTGCTTTGTGCTGAGAGAGTGGGTAATGTAATGGTGAGATAATGCTGATGACAAAACAAGTAGACTGTGATTTGACTTGTTTTTTTATCCTTGACAATTAAAGGTTGCTCTCCGGCACAAACACTTGAAACACTGCTGGTTCAAATGTGTAGAATAAAGTGACAGGTGACCTGACTTAAGTCAAATTAATAGCATGAAAGCATTAAAGCACACATATAATTCATCACTCACCTTTTGCAAAAGCATGTTCCCCGTCTCAAGAATAGGCCGTTTATTTACTGCTGATCACATATTGTCATCAAGTTTGTTTTTCCAGACCACAACTTTTCATGGGGAAGTTGCACACACCTCTCAGCCCCTGTTTTACATGTGGACAAAGCTTGTATAAGCTACCATGAGCTTCTCTTTTAGCTTTCGAGGACCAGAGGGCTCATGCTCTTCCATGTGATCGCTGTCATCTTTTGGCCCATACACAGGCCTGTTAGCACAGCTGAACAGGCCTCATTCCTGTGCTCATCGGTGAGCAAAGAAAGCTTCTAAACACCTATCATACAGCCTGCTATTGTCTGCAGTGATCAAGTGTCATTACATTGGGCTCTAATTTCGCGGCGCAACTCAAGGCGGCGCAGGCGAAGCGCACCCGGTGAACCCCGCGCAGTGGTAATTTCGACCGGCGCACCACC
>JAQNCA010000031.1:855593-869620 GCA_029783725.1 Acanthurus tractus
ACGGAGGCGTGGGTGCGCCTCGGTGCGCCGGACTGCGCCGTTCACGAAAATTGCAAAATACGCCGGCCACACCCCTTTGGCGCGGCGTAGGCGCGGCGCAGGGCAAGTGCGCCTGGTCTATGAAATTAGAGCCCTTAATGTTCAGGACTCAGGAGCATCGGAACATGAAAAAACAGTGATGAGTTCACACACTGTGACAAAAGCTCTGTGAAGATAATCACTGGCTTGAGATTGTCCTCACTCTCTGCTGTTGTCTACCAGGATGTTGTGAGCTCCAGATCTCCGTTTGACCGTTTGCTGACACTTAAATCTGTTTGCGCAGCTGAAACCATCCCCCTTTGCTCTATCAGGCGATCAAGCATGAAATAGAAAGAATTCCACTGAGTGGCAACATCTCGCATTAGTTTATGCTCAGCCACATTCTGCTCTCTTTGTTTTTCTTTAAGTGCTGCAGCAGTCTTAGTGTTTTTTTTTGTTTTGTTTTTTTCAGTGAGTGACCATATATGTTACCGCAGCAAAATTGCGACACACAAAATCTCACTTTGGTGCACTGTTGGTCCACTCCATGCCCAACACAGCAGAATTTATCCATATATCCCATGATGGGTCCTGGGGCTGTTGATGAATGCATTTATATAGATGCACTGTTATGGAAAACAGAGGCCTTATTACCTGGAGTGTCCCAATCAGAGTTGATCTCTTTCTGGGCCCTATCTTACACTTGCGCTGGGTGCAAGCCCAGGGTGCATGGTGCAGGGTGCGTGGTGCAGGGTGCGTGGTGCAGGGCGCATGGTGCAGGGTGCGTGGTGCGGGGCGCGTGGTGCAGGGCGCGTGGTGCGGGGCGCGTGGTGCAGGGTGCGTGGTGCAGGGGTTTTAATTTGTTCAGGGGAGTGTCTATCTCAACCTTTGCCTCCTTGTTCCAGGAGCAGAGGAGGTATCCTGCTCTTCCCCGCCCAATGTGCGGTCATATGAGCTGTATAGAATCATCTCATCAGTTTATGGGTGTTTCATGGGTGTTCCAAAAATGCATGAACCAATCAGAGAATCAGCTCTCATTACCTTTGAAAACTAGTGGTGTACACAGCAAAGGCTAGTTGCTTTAACATTTGTGCCTTAGCTTACTAATCTCTTCTTTATTCAGTGTCACTGTCTCTCTTTAGCATGGTGAAAATAATTCTATCAAACCTTTCCTTCAACAGTGTTTGATTGCCTCACATCAAACACAAGCAACTTGGCTATTTCTGTTGTCCTTGTCTTGGATAGTGGTGATCTCACATCGTGTTTCTTCTGAATTAATCGTTGGGCTGTTACAATACTTAATGCGCTGTCATCACTCTGATGTTGCTGGTGCATCTAGAGAGAAACATATTAACTTATGGCCATCTTTATCATAGACTACTATGTGTAACTTGAATTACTTAACTTCGATAGCAACAATTTTGCTTTTTATTTGGTTTGTTTTAGTCTGTTATTTTTTTTTTGCTTCATTGCAGAAACATGTATAATTAAAGACTTTTGTGACAATGGCTGCCTACAGCCCCTTCTGACCGCCCAGCTGACAGACTATTTATTAGTCAGAACGTTTCTGCAGCAGTGTTTGCCTCATGGGGAAAGAGATTCCTGAGGTGGGTCTCGGATTGGACTTCCAAGAGGTCATGTTCAGGTGAAAATAGAGGTCAACATTTTTTATTCTAAGTAAACCCTGTCGTTTTGTCTCCTAAACCTAGATTTCAAAAGTGATGTTGACTTTGGAAATTGTACACAGACACTAAAGGGGCGTTTAATAGTGACACCAAGGGCTCCTGTCAAAGCTCTACTATGTGACAAGTTGAGAGAATGTGAGAATGTTTTGTGACCTCACACCTCTTCAGCACCGGCTGAAGGACACAGTCTGGTGAAAACAGCAGAACCACACACTCTGCAGAGAGCAGAAGCAATTCTGAGAGCCACAAACAAACACTCTCCTCCCCCTGGCTGCATCTTGAGATCCTGTCGCTGAAAATCACAAACGAAATCTGTGACATTGGACTGGCAGAGCCCAGTGTGCACTGAAAACATTTCTGAATTTATTCGAGCATGCAGGCACATTTCTTATTGTTGTTATCAGAGGATCGGATGGTTTCAGCAGAACTTCATCCCAACTAACCAACCAATTGTCGATTTTTGTCTTTTGCAGAGATTTTTTGACCATAAGAAACAAACCAAAGCAATGCCAGCTGAATGCTTTGAGACAGCTGCTATAACACAACCTGTACAACAAATTTTTGAAAGTGTTGGATTTGAGAGATATATTATAATTCACTGGGTTATATGGATGGGAGGCTTCAACAGAAGAGTCGAATGTGGATGCATTAAAAGTAACCATGCAGTCACGTTGCCTAATTATACTTGCTGAGCGCAAACTGACACATACTTGTTTTGTCGACTCAATTAACAGCTCAGATTGAGTTAGCAAATTTAGTGGCTTTCATTTAAGACCATAAAAAGCGAATGCATTGGCATTCCCTGCATATTTTGCCCTCAATAGATCCTGCGAACAACTGCGGATCAATTCAGTAGATTAACTGTGCTACTCACATACCTTTGATTGCACCAACAGGAATTTACAGTTGATGAGTCCTCAGCAGTGAACACAAAGGGAGAAAAACTGTAGAAAAACTTCCCATTCTTTAATGACTCATGATTCTTTCAACTTTTTGCTTTTATCTTTTGGAAAAAGTTTTGCGGACCATCAAATATGAGTTGAACTCTAATTGATTTTCTCATTTCAAAAGCTGACTTTGATTGTAATTACTGACTGGGAGACAATATAATAAAGAAGTCATACAAAAGATATGTACAGTATATATAACAAAGAGTTTACTTAAGTGGGGGTTGTATGGAGGTTCTTTTTCTTTGTGTGTGGAGCATAGCACTAAACTGCCATGCTCTTTTTTAAGTTTTACTCGAGCAGAGAAAGTGTGGTCACAGTAATAACATCTCAGCTGGGAACTGTTCGAATCCGACATTGAAAATTGATGCTGTAATAGGAGACAGTAATGATTATATGCTGGAAGTGCAGTAGTGCATTTGTTTAGGACTATTTTAAGCAGTGAATTAATGCACATTTGGTGCTCTAGTGAGTATTTGGGACAACAAGACCTTGTATGTGGGATTGAGTCAGAGTAAATAGTAGTAATGAAGCAACATACCATGCAGTGCTACACTGATTCTTGAATGTTTTTGATAGTCTTTAGACTATAATGAAGCTCTATTGCACATAGAAAGAAAAAAAGAATAAAAACTCTTTCCTTTCTCTGTCTTTCTGTTAAGATCAACTTCGCCTTGCTTATTATAGGTATCTTCAAAATGAAATTTGCATATGTGCCACTTGCCCATCTGAACCCAAGCCCAGAGGTTAGAGGCCATACATCTGATGTTCTTTTTACGGTCTGGAAGATGAAAACACTATGTGAAGTGCAACACTACAAAAAACAAAGTAACGTCAAAGTTTGTTATCATATGTGACAGGCGGTAATTTTTTCTATTCATCAAGAGGCAAAATGTGGAGTTGGTGGTATGATGTTTTCGTATTTGCAGGTTCACTTAGGTCATCTTGTCAAATTGCTAACAGAGACATCCTAATGAGAGACACTTCAAGTATTTGGAAAGGGACAATTTGAGGGCACTTGGAATGACAGTGCCAACCCAAAAAGACCATTTGTGAACATGAGGCAGAAAACTGCCAATGGTAGATACAATAACCTGTGGCCTGCAGGGGCCATGATGAGTCAGAGGACAGAGTGGAAGGATGGCTGTTAGAGAAATGAAAAAAAGATCAAAGGTAGACAGGAGGGAAATGGCTGCTAGGTGAGAGGAGTGTTATATTTGGGTGTGCGGAGTTGGGGGGCAGAATTTGGACAAAACAAAACACAGAAGTAAAGAGATGCAGGAGAGGGAAACAGCAGCGAATGAAATAGCAGAGCGCAGCAGAGCGAGAGCAGCAATGACATTAAATCTGTGGCTGAAAACAGATGATTTCCCATTTAACACTCCATTGAGTTCTCCGTTATCCTGGGTCCTGCCTGGCACTGTGACGGCGCCACTGCTTTCCTTCTGTTTTACAATAACAACCCCTCAAACCATCCACCCTCCACACTCACACACCAACACATACACAGCATCCTCTACACACCCCTCCCATTGCTCACCTACTGTCCTGCTCAATATTCCCACCACAGAGGCTTCTATGACATTATTAGACAGACCGCAGGATACTGGGTGGGTGGTGGAAATAGGGTTTGGGGTTGATGGTGTCCAAATAACAACAATCTACCACCCACGCCTCTCTCTGCAGCTCCAGTAATGGACCACAATGGACTCAATGGGAGGCATTGTCAACAGATGTTTTTTGGGGGAAAATGATCAGGCAGCAAAGTGGTGAGCACGCTCTCATGTTTACTGAAAGAAATCACAGAAAATAAAGCATAGGAGGAAACATGGTTACTTAGGAGAAATTATGTATTTCTTCAGCCTTAAACAGTTATAGAGTGTTAGATATTCTTTGACTGGGTGGCGCAAAAAAAAGGGGGAAAAAAAATGTAATGATGTTAGATTTGTTGACCTGGTGTGAACTTGTCTGTATTTGTGTTTCTGCACAGTTCTCACTGTTTTGAAGTGAGTGGAACCTGAGATGATTTCACACACTTCCACCAAAGCTTATTTGACATTTATACAAAAAAATATAACAGCTGTTGGTTATTGCTATTGTTCTCTGGGTTATTGTTAAACAAATCATCAATCAATCATACATGCATGCCAGCAAATGTAACACTGTATGTTCCTTATTTGGCTATTAAAGCCTGTATGGAGTTATTAATTAGTAAAGATTATGTAGGAATTAGTTTTTGTGTGTTTTGACGCCAACTAAAGGTCTCTAAGTGCAACAAACACTTTTGTAAAACATGCAGCCGTTACACATCCCCTTCATAGACCTCGTGCAAACATATGTAGCACATAACGAAGTCGTAACTAAAGATGACTTTCGGCATCCTATGAAGCTGCTAACCATTAAGCAATGAGCACAAGTTTGATCATAACATCAAATTCCCAGAAGAGACTAAAATTAACAAAGAATGAATCCTGCCAATACATTTTCTGGTTATGTACAGCCTAATAACTTTGCATTTGCGTCATCCACAAACAGTAATAATCCAATCTACTACATCTTCTAACATACTGCTTTTTCAACATCTAGTCTACTTTTAGCTTGGCTAACAGTATGACTCTGCGGCTGGCAGTCTATCAGTGCAAGACTTATGACCAAAGTAAAACACTCAACAGGTACAATATGTAGTTGAGTGGAATTAAATGGAATACCAGCATAGTATTTTTTCCTGACATCCATGTTCTCTTAGAAAATGAATCCCACTTATCTTTCGTTTAGTGCTGCCCCCAAAAGGTCAAAGTTTTGCCCAATTCAAATTAAATGCCTTGACTACTACAATGCCAAAGTACAACTAAATGTATGTGATTTCATGATATGACTGTGTTAAAAAGTAAAATGAGTATTTTTTTTTTTAAATGGTAGATACTTAATGTGTATGTGTAAGTGTCTGTCTTTTCTCTCCTCTCTTCATGGAAAGGAAAGTAATTCAGTCATACAAAAGGTTTTGGAACGCTAACACTGTGACAGGGCCAAAATCCAAAGCAGCCCTAAACCCTGAGGAGGTTTGTGTGTGGGATGAGGAAGAGATAGATATGGAGGAAGGCGGCAGGGCAGACGGCGAGATGGTAGGAGATGGTTGGGCACTGACACCATTTCTGGGTGTCGGTAATGAGACACAGTGGCAGTCTTGGCCTGCTTTAGGAGTGTTTGCCAAACAAAAAGTGTTAACTCAATTAAAGGCCAGATTTCCCCCAGGACGAATGGGAAAGTGAAATTATCCCTGCTTGTTAAACCTGCCACTTAATTTCACTCAAATTATTACTTATGATCCCAAGGACCCCAAGGCTAATTGTTTCTCTCTCTGCCTTCTCCTCCCTCCTTCTGCCTTCTGCGTATTTTGCAGTGACAGAGAGAAGCTGTTCATCAGCCCTATTAAATGGCTTCATATGGGAGAAGCTGTGAGCTCCCTTTGCCTTAGATACTGCTGCTGCACTCATCTCAACGGCATTATGTCACTGTGTATATGCAAGCCTACTCTGGAAAAAGAAAGTCAAATGATGTCATCACAATGCACACAATATGTAGTAAAAGCTTCTTGGACGTTGCCTTTTGTTTGTTGTGGCCAAGGATGCATGGTTGTTCAACTGACCCTCCAGATTCCTAGAATCCCATCGGTTATCGACACCATCAATCCCAAAAAGGTTTATGCTATTCTTAATGAAAATGCTGAATTATTCATCCATTCAACATTTAAAGAAATACTTGGTTTTACACAGACACTGCCCTGATAAAAGGTAACAGGCAAATAATGATGTTTTTTTCAATTGATCGCAGAATCAAAACATAGAGACTCTTACAGTTTGCCCAGAAACTCCTGTCGTACATGACTTTGATGAAGCTGTTCCATCCATTGGAAAATATTAACTCTTCTTTAAAATGGAAAAAATCTCTTAGCGCAATATTTGAAATCATTTTCATGAGTTAGGAAAATGTTTTTTTTTTCTTTGTGTGGTTGTCTGCTTTTGCTGTTAGTTGTTTTTCGCTCATTAAATTCAACATCTCATCACAATCAGTGTTGATGCTGAAGGAATCCTTATTTAGTGGTGGTGCAAGTGAATGACTGCTGTCAGTTAAATCTTTGAGAACTATATATGGAGGTGGGTTCTGGGGAGCTAGTCTTTGAATCACATTTCAAGATCCTTTTTATAAAAGCTGGATGGTCGGAAGTGGTGCCTGAAAACGTTTGAATTAAGATGTAAACTATGGACTAAAGACAAATTACTACATTAACTGAATAAATGTTAAAAGTGTAGGGAAGTAGTAGGGCTAGCTAGAAAGAAACTAACTGAGAACCACAGTGCTTTCAGACTGGAAGTTGCTTGTCCTAGTGGCAGATTTTCAGATCATCACAGGATAACATTGCATTAAGGGTTTGGTCTGTGGGTGGCTGTTTGAATGCCAGTGAAAATAAATGTCAATCAAGTAGATGACTCTTCTCTTAGGATGTTATAGAGCCAATATCAACTTTTCACAAATAAGGAAATGAACACTTTCCCCCTCATGTGCTGGCATGGACAATTGAAATGAGAAAAATTCAATGTCCATGATGTGAGCCTTCATTTCACCAAAAACTCAAGACAGTATGTGAACATAAAAATAATATGCGGCACATGGCACTAAATTCATTGATTTTGTGTTAAATTACCTTGAATAACAGTATCCTGATATGAGACACCCATATTAGTTTGCTCTTTAAACATTTCCATGTTATAATACACTGACATATGTACATGTTTTCAGTAAAATACATCCCACTTGTAACCAAGACTTGAGTGCTGGCAGACTAACCTCTGAATTAGGAACATGACTGAAGTGGCAGATTACCTCCTAACCAGGATTAAATATGACTTCATAAATTGAGCAAAAAAAAAAAAAAAAAAAAGATTTTCCCTTTAAATCATGAAATACTTTGCAGGTAGGAAAACATTTCTCTTAAATTGCACCTAGCGTCTCAAATGCTTTCCTGGGGCAGGCCTGATATTTTATTTGCATATGGACATTTATCATTCTTTGCCTCATCGTCTGTGCGAGTTTCTGCTTTCCCTTTATCTTCACCACATGGGTTCAATGGGTTCTGTGCTGCTCGTGCTGGACTGCATTGAGGTGGTGGACTCCACACATGATAGACAACAGGCAATCATTCCACTGAGCTCTAATTAAAAGGCTCTTTAATTACATGCAGAGGAAGTGGATATCGGTTAGCGTGATTGAAGCGCAGCTTTGACATGGAAAGAGAGGCTCATCCTGATGAAATGGTGCTCTGACATTGAAAGAAAGGCCCGTCATGAAAGTCACCCACAGCTATGCTTTCTTAATACATCACCACTTCTAGGACTGCAAATGAATGAATAGATTTGTTAGATTTTCACAATGATGTGCCGTTAAACAGATGCATGTCCACCTGCTCCACCATCTTCCTTTATTTGCTGCCTTCCTCACACATGTATACAAACTATATTCATTTGAAAACAGTAGTTTAGCACACTGGTGAAAACACACACACACACACACGTACACACAAGGTCTGACCTAGATCACAGAAACACATGCCTCCATATGCCTGCAGTAAATTCGTAGAGCACAATTTTCCTAACATGCTCCCTTGGCAGAGTCTTCAATCTTCCTACCCCAAGGATATCTTAAGCAGAGGATTAGTTTTTCCAATTTCTGAATTGAAATTTGCATCATTGTTTCTATTTAATCAGACGCTTGTTTCAAGCTGACAACAACAAAAGAATGCTTGAGGAGGGGAGAGTGGGACAGTCTCACTGCATGGCTTTCCCAGAAACTGATAAAGAAAATAGCAGCACATGACCAGCTGGGATAAGTCTTCACTAAAGGAATAATTAAGAAAATATTCTATTAGGTACTAATGGATTTAAGGGGTAAGAGATTTATTTCTCTGACATGAAAATTTAGTCCAAGAAGACATGATGTAGAAGCAGGAATTTATGACTCTTCCCTCCAGCTGGATCCGGCTGCTGGGCCTGCTACTCTGCTCTCATATGCTCTGTTAGTGCTGCTTATTATTGTGTGTCACTGAACCAGTGCGTTTTTCGGCCTTTTTTTGCTCCCCTCCGCATTGTGTTTCCCTAATTCTGACTGGTCCTAATGACATGTTTTATATTGGGGATATTTAAGTTTTCATTCATTTGTATTTTGTCGTTTCGGAACTCATCCTAACCACCTTTCAGTTTAAAAAAAAATTAGCATTTCCTGAACTGAAGAAAAACACGCTGGACATAATCCAGGCAGTCAAAACATTTTTCTTTCAGACATTACTCAGGAAAATAGATAAATACATCAAACAAGTTTGTGGAGACAAGTTTTATGACGCAGCATAGAAGGTTTTTGATTAATCAAAATGATGTATACTGAAGCTACAGTTTGTATTTTTCTGTGCTCTTTACAAAATACAATATATGACATATTTAACATCATGAATAATATGAGACAGAATAGTATGAAATGATTCAAGATGTTATGACCAAACCTAACATATCTGATGCTTCATTTTTACATTGGCTTACTTTTTCACTGCAGTAACTCCATAAATTGAATTCATTTACCTGATAAAGCAAAAGAAAATTCTTTTTACTTGAGACTTGATCTTCTCTATATTTCAGGTAATTTCTTAAATCCTCTGCAGACAAGTAGAGAGAGACAGAAAAGGAAGGGAAGAGAATTGCAACAAAAGTCTCCATCCTTCCTTTTTTGAGCTTTGTGTTCTGCTCAACAGGGGCTTTCTTTTTGTCTTTTCTTCTTCTCATTTTAAACAACTTTTCACATTTTATTATGGAATTTTACAATAAAATTATTTAATTTACTTTGTAACTTTACTGTTGCCCAAATTATTACCAAAGGTTAACAAAATAAAACAAATTCCACTCTGCTGATAAAGCGAATCATTCATACCCTTCTCACACCTCATAATGTCTCGTCCACAAAATTCAACCATTGTTTCAAAACTCAAATTCAGTTTTAAAAAAAAACATTTACCAAAGGCGTTCATATCAACTTTTTTTTTTGTTGTTGTTGCTGTGGTTATTGTTTTTTAAGGGACCATGTATGTAACAATCAACACCAACATTTGAAAATAATAACCAATTTAAGCTGTTTTAACTTCAGTGACCTCTCATGAACTCACTCTGGCTGCTCCTCACTTCTCCAGGTGCTTATTTAGGGTTTGGACTTCTATAAATTGGAACTGAGATATGACTGAAATATTGACTGCAAGGGATATTGACTCAATGCAGATATTTGATCTTCTTCATGAGGGTAGAAGTGTTTGCTTCTGTGCACATGAAGGTACACTGTCAGATATGAAAAGTACTCCGTTATGACTCTCTTTGTGTTTGGTTTTAATATTCACTGCCGCTTGTTCTCGTTTTTAATTTTTTTGCCCGTTTTCAGTATTTGTTGAACTGATTGGATGAGTGAGAGGGAAAGTAAAATTGACTTTATTTTCTCCTGTGGGTCATTATTCAGCAGCAGAAGGGGGAATAGATAAATTGTAAAAATATATATTTTTTTTAATTATTAAAATTATTTAGCTATTTCTCCTTTTACCCATAGACTGGTTCAATAAAAGAAACTCATAAACAAAGGTAGTTGGCAATTTGCCCTATATTTCTGTGCCTTATGTTTCTGTCTCGGTAGGTAGCAACAGAGGCAAACTGACGTTTGAGAAAGAGTAAGCAGGCAGGAAGAAACGGGTGAAAGGGGTGAAAAGAAAAGCTTAAAGAAATGAACTGTATCTGTGCTCAGAGTAACCTGGGAGTATGTGGAACTAACTATGTGCTATACATGACACTAGACATAGATGCTGGCATGTTGAATATAACACCAGTCACATGTGTTTGCAGGTTCTCCGATCCAGCTTGATAGTGCATGATCTCTGTTAGGAAAATAAAGGAAGGGTTTCTGTCTCAAACAAGAATGTATTATCTCTGCAGTGCAGGTATTGGCACAACACGTTTTAAATCATTAACTTTATAGATGCAGATACAGATACAGATATAGATGCAGATGCAGATGCAGATGCAGATGCAGATGCAGATGCAGCACCTCAAGTTATCAACTCACAAGTTCAACTCTTAAACCAATGCAAGCCATGGAAGCATCTGGTGGATATCATAACTCTAAGAACAGTTACTGTAAGTGTGTTTTTTTAAAAGCAAAACATTGGCATTATGGGCTGAAATTAGGAATGAAAAGATTTCTTGTAAAACTGGTAACAAAAACAAACAAACAAAGATACCTGCTTAATGTTTCTTTTTTACCAAAACTATAGCTTTAACTATTGCTGCTTAATAAAGAACAAATATTTTCTTTCTGATAACTATTATATTAATGAGTGATTTAGTTTGTAGAACACTGGGTTACTAAAATCATCAGGAGCTGTAGCTTAAAATGTTATTGCAGCCTCTGTGTGTGATCCAGGACCAAGAGTCTTGGATTTGTAATGGTGAGCTGTGTTTGGCACAGTGGCAGAGCTGTTTCCTTACTGCCAGCAGCACGAAGCAAGAACTTTCATGTTGGATGCTGTCTGATACCTCAAGTTACAAAATAGCTCAAATTAAGTCTGGATCTGCTTGTCTGTCTGCAGTTTTACAAGCTGACACTTGCTCTTGTCCATATAGCTGCCAGGGTCGGCTTGATGTAACTTTTATCCGAATTTGTGCAGAAATTAGTGTGGACAATTTTATCCTGGCCCGGAAATGACAAGATCTGTATGTGCCAACGAGCACACTTGTTAATCATCTATGCAGAAACACAGTTTATGTACAGAAACTTGTTATCACCAGTGTCCATGCTGTTATCTTTTTCATTTCAGAATGTTTTTTTTTTTACTTTCAATTACAGCATTATTCCTCTGGTACTGTGACTGAACTAGAACCAGAAACATTCACTTCGGTTAAGCCATACGCCACCAGGATACTCTCCCTCTGCCCTTTACCAACTGTTCGAGTTGGCTATCGTTACCCATACACTAAGAAACATGAAGATTAAACAAGTATCTATGGTACTTATAAAATGTTTGGATTCATTTTAATTTTGTTCTCTTTGGTAGTACAGTAGCACAGTTTATCCACCCCGACACACCACATGGAGCTCGTTCTAGTGCATGCTTGGATTGAACCGGTGTGACCAACAACAAGAATAATGCTGTAGGAACAAGGTTTAGAAACACACTTCACTATAGCCTTTTCTGTCTTATTTTCCACTATCATGTATGTATGTTGAAGAATATGCCAGTCTTTTGGTCTTGATGACTCTAGGTGACTCCTGAAACCACAGCCTTGATTTTTTAGCTGGAGCTTAATCATTTCTCCGAAGTGTTGACGTGCATTAATGTTGTAAATGTTTGACAGAACAGAGTTCATCTTTGTGCCAGAGCCTCTCACTGTCGATGTTTCAACTTGCTTAACAGTAATCTACTGGGACATGTGACTGTTATGATCTTGTTTGCCATTTTCACCGACATGCTTTAAATCCCATGAGCTCTCGCCTTTTGTGTTCTGATTCTTGTCAAGTATCTCAATACAATGCTCATACCCAGCCTTGCTGTGTGTTAATGGCTTGTAGCGATCCTCTAGTTGTCATCCCTATCACTCTTATTGGCAGTCAGCAGTCATTTTCAGGACTCATTTCCTGGCGTCATTTTAGGGGCATGTACGCTGATGGGATGTGGAGAGACACATATTGTCATTACAAAGGAAAGCTAGCCATAGTAATGATTTCGTTTTACACAGTCAATTTCCTCTCCTATTGAGGCACATTATTGTGACACAATTCTACGGTGTAAATGGTGAGGCGCCGTCATTCTCCCTCTTTTTTTTCCTAATGTAAGTTCCTGCTCCTTTTCTGACTGAACATTTTATATCCCCAGTGCAGAATTGTTTTTAATGTGACAGAGGTTTTATGGATAAATGAAGGGAGTGGTCACTGAAGCCAAGTGTTGAAGGGAAAAGTTGTTGCCATGGAAAAGATTTTGGCAAGAACATTTGATTTCTGTGAAGTAAAAGTGTATAAAACCCATCTGGAATCTTAGCCGCAGGCACAGTTGCAGACATAAACAACAGCCTGGAGGCAGTCCGCTCTGCTCCCATCTCACAGTCTGCTCTTTTTTTTCTAAAAGGTTTTATGTTTGCTTTGCAAGCTGATAGTGTATAAAGGCTTTGACTGATGTGAGTTCTTGAAGGGCGATATCTATATTTTTTTGTTTGCTCGAAGCTGCCAAAGCCATCGCTCGAGTCGGGACACTTTCTACCAATAAAATCTTACAGAGAAAAAATGTTGTGGTTTTTTTTCTGTTTTGTTTTGTTGTGTTTTTTAACTGCATGAATTCATCACGTCCTATTGAGCAAGATGTTTAAAATGTTTAACAAAGATCTCCATCTGTGCTGACTCCACAGCATCACATCAGTTCCTTTTGTTCCTCATCATCCAAGAACTGTTGTCATGACACTGTAGAAGTCCTGTGGACAGCCTGTTGCAAGAGTGTATTTTTTATCTACATTCTGTTGCTGAGAGCAAGCCAGCACGCAGAGCTCCACACTGCATTTCATTCAATGTCAGACACAATGGGCCTCATGCAAGGACAGTTCTGCTCTTGTTCTATATATTGTATTTATTTTGTCAGGCTTCATTTCATCATTTCAAATTCATCACATTATCTCAAATTCATTAGCTCACACATTTCTCATTTTAGTCTGGCAAAGGTCACCCGTTTGTGAGGAATTATGTGTTTGCCTAATTTTGATTATTTGCATAAGTGCCATAAAAGACAGACAGTTAAGCTTGACTGTAGAAAGCTCCCCTCACAAAAATGTTACCCAAGAATACAGTTAGAACATGGCATATCACAGCTTCATGTAGTGATGAAAGAGGACCTCAAAACAATTCAAAAATATGAAGTAACCTGAAATCAACAAAATCTACGACAACGCTGTGATGCAGCTGTTGTTATCTTCAGGGTGTATCAGCTGAGCAGAGGGCAGTGGAGATGGCAGTCAGTGATCAGTTGGTTCTGAATGCAAACTGGTGAGAGCAAGGCTTGCTGGGATACTGTTCTTTCAAAGCATTGCTTTTAAATGGGGGTGAGTGCCTCTGATACCACTTGGCTGGTGGGGAAGATTGGCATGGTTTAGTTATTTACATGCAAAATTAAATTAATTATTAACAATTATCCTAAGTATGAACAGGATGATATATATATATATCTACACACACACACACACACACACACACACACACACACACGTATATATATATATATATATATATATATATATCTATATATATATATATATATAAA
>JAQNCA010000031.1:871047-896708 GCA_029783725.1 Acanthurus tractus
ATATATATATATATATATATATATATATATATATATATATATATATATATAAAACCTTTCTATCTACAAAGAAAATGAAAGACAATGCACGCAGGTACAGCATGGACAAGTGTGGCCAGCTGGGATGAGGATGAGCAGGATGTAAATGAGTTCTGCTTTCTGCAGCACTGCCACCATCTTGGTTCTTTAAATAGATGATTGGCATCAGGAACAAGTTGTTTACCTGCAGGTGCCAGCAGTTGCCTGCAGTGGACCGGTCACCTTTGTGTGCCAGTACACACTTATTAAAATGCATTCCCACTCACATACATCTGTCACACATCATGCCTTAACAGTGTGGATGAAGGGCACTAATGTACACAGCGAAATGTAACCACAGTCACAATAAGGCTTCCCATTCTCATCACCTGCAGGACTTTATCTGTGTTGACCAGAAATGAGCTCTGGTTCATGCTGAACCTTGAAATCAACTAATAACAAAACAGTTGAAATGTATTTGCTTGTTCTGGAACTTTTCATCATGCCATACTTCATGTAAACTGCTACAAGCAGGCAAAGTGTGAATAACATAAACAGGCCTAACAAAAGCCACAGAACCACGGCCTCAACACGAGCCAAGATTTATTAGAGCAAGAAACATGCTCCTCCACAGTTGTCCGGTATTTTAGGGTTACATGCCCACAGTGGCCTCATGGTCCTGTTAGCTCATCATACTGCAAGCCAGTCTGACCTCTGTTGTAGTTCATTTATGAAAGACTGCTCTGGGCTGAGACATCCTTCTGCACGGTATATTTCCCTGTTCTTCTGCCGCTTCTCTCATCACTGAGGCATTTAAACCGACTCAGTTCCTTGAATCAGTGTCTGGCTCATTCCAATGCTGAGCTGAGCTGTAAGAAACCTCTCACCTCTGCTGTCAAGCTTAGCATATTTACTTGATGAGGTATTTGCCCAAACAGGTTATACTGAGTTCAGTGGTCACAGGGAGCATGGTCCAACTCCAGCCAAGAAACAAGGTGTACAACGCAACCTCACGCAAACCATTCTTACATACAATTTTTACACATGTAACATATCAAAGTTTCTATAGTACATATCATAGTGATGTAGTTTTGATCACATTGATGCCTTTATGAGCCAAGTTTCTCACCTCATGAGAGACGTAGTAGGCAATGAAGGCTGTGTGACACCGAGGTCAGACAGCAAACCGGTGTTCTACACTACATCAAGATCTGTTTCAACTTCACACAGCTGTGTTTGTGGCTTGTAAACTTAACTAGGTGTTTTGAAGGAGGCGTCGGGATATGCAGCCTTGTTCCTGCCAACAAACAGTGTGTTCAATAAGAAGACATTGATATACCAGCTATTTTAAGCTAAAACAAGCTATCTTTTCCTCATTTAACTAAGGTGTTTTTGTGCCCAACTCCACCCAGATCTAACCAAAGAAATATAAAGTTTGCATTAAACGTACAGTGCCAATATTCATTCTTGCTTTTCACGTCAGCCCTTTACACATTAAGTTGTAGTATAAATCAAGACCATTCATTTAAGCTCAAATAAGCAACATTACTTTAGACTCATTATGTGGAGACAGTCCTGAGGGTGACTCCTGCAACCCTTGTGCAGCTTTATAACACCATGTCTTTTCCTCAGCTGAGCTTAGAATACATTCAAACTATAGAAGCCACAGGGACTGACAGAGAGGTTTTATCATTGTCACCTCTAATTTTAGAAAAAATGTACACTTGATCTTACATCCGTGTGATAGAAACTCAGAAAAAGAAATGATCTTCGGGTAAAATTGACCCGTGTCCCTTCTAGTCACAGGTGAGAATTACTCAGGTGAGAATACTACAGAAAGCCACCTGGTTGCAACTGAAATGTTTTGGCTTCACTTTTGAAGTTGCTATGTCATTAATCTTTATACACAGAACAGTGTAGGACAGTAAACAAATCAAACCTAACATATGCACGACTTCAAATCAATGTGCCAACAATGAGGATCATTTTTGCATAATAAGTGCAAAACATGTGACAGGTATGACAGGGTTTTTTTAAAGAGAGCATCATTACAAGACTTGCAGGTTAATGCATCAGCAATCTAACGAGGACCATTTTTGCTTTTTAACAGTGGATAATTATGCACATTTTACAGCTAATAGTCCTGGTCCTTTATGTTAGATACATTTTAAAAGCTGAGCTTTTTCTTAGGAATTTTTCTATTTTCATTATTTTTTCTATTACTGGATGGTGTAGAGGTGTGGGCATGTGAAGGGTCTGGCCTGAATTAGTCTCTTGACTCCATGGAAGTGTGCTGAAACATCATGTGGGATGGAAAGCGAAAGCTACACTGTGCTGGATGGAAATGAGAGAGGAACGTGAGGGCATCCAGACTGTGGCTGGCTGGTGAGAGCAGATTTTAATCAGAGAGGCTGGTAGCAACAGCAGTGCGGCCCCCGAGGACCCGGGCATCACATCACATTATAACCCAGCCCAAACAGAGGCGCCAAAATGGCCGGGCCTGAAATAACAGATAACCCTGCCAAATCGCATCATCATCCAACCCGCTGCGGTCTTAATCTGCCTCATCCTCCCGCACTAATGAAGCTAATGGAGGGAGTAAGTGACAGGTTCTTTCTTCTCTCTCTCTCTCTCTCTCTCTCTCTCTCTAACTATCACTGTCGTCTTCTTAATGGCCCAGAGAAGGCGCAGACTCTGCTTTTCCCTGCTGTATTTATATTAGAGCATGGATATGAAAAAGAAGAGTAAAATAAATAAGCAAAACAAATATCTGGGTCATGGCTACAAAAAGTCCAATTTTATCAACAGGAATGTGGTAATCAATAATAACTTAAATAGCAGTATCAGGATTGTAATGATGCATTTTAACATGATATTTAAAATTTCTGAGCATTTGAACATGTCACACAATGAACTGTACCACTGCAGTAAATATATAGTAGAGTAAAATGACTGCCAACTTTGTTTAAGTCTACAATTCTACACCAAATCAATAGAAAGTGCAACAACTTCTCCTAATCAGAGTTTAATTGTCCCCTAAAACCTTCAAAGTGTAACCTTACTGTGAGACTGCCCTTTCTAACACTGACATAACACACAGAACAATGATACAAACTGTCTGAGGGCTAAACCAGCAACTTCTGTGCTTTTCAAGGTAAACTTAAGGGGTGTTGTTGTTGAAGGAGTCTTGTGCTTTTGAAGAGAGTAAGAAGAATATCACACCTTCAGTTCCCGTTGGAAAGGGTTGTCTGATAGCAAGGTAGAGTGCTGAAGTTATTCTAAATACATCATAGAATAGGCCTTCTTTATGCTGCCCTGGTCCACAGCATAGATGCACACTCGCTCTGCTCACTTCTTTAACTTAAGGGCATGCAGTCTACCAGAGGTAACACACTGACTATGAACAGAAACAGTATTTGCTGTTTGCACTTCATAGAAACAGCACAATCCCTTCAGTTTTTTCCAGTATTTAATTCTTTGGAATAAGCAGAGCCTATAGACAGAGTTCCCATAACTGAGGGTGATGGGACCGAAGGCTCTGTGGCAGGTGAGCCTCCCAAAACATCAGTGGTTCTCATGTACTGCAGGAAAATAAATGACAACACCCATGGCAACTACAGCCTCTCTCCATTGCTGCTGTCTCAAGGAGAGACAGAAGTATCTGCCGCATCACGAGTCCACAGAGAGAGGCCTCTTAGGTTTTGTTTTTTTAATGAAATTAATTTTTAAAATAATTATTTACACATATTTCATATTATCTGTTTTATGTAGCAGCATAAGGGGCCTAAAACTGCATTTCAGTGGACAACATTATGTTTGTAAAATGGCAGTTAACAGTTCTTGTCTTGACTCTTAAGTCTAACGGTGGATGTCCACAGCATTCAGCTGTGTTCTGTTGAGGTTTCACTGTCCAATAATCTGTCCTCAGTCCCTTCTCCTGGAGCTTTAAGGATACGTTTGCACATTGCTTAAATATATAGCTTAGAGTCACATGACAATAATGCCAGGCAGCAAGGTCCCACTGACATAACAATCACATGATTGAGAAACTGAGCCATCATAAACAAGATTTATTTTTGTATTCATTGCCTATCCCTCTTGTGTTCAGTCAAAAATATAAGGCATTATTAAAATACATCTAAGATTACTTTCAATGAAATTTCCAGTTAGCCCAACAAAACGTGACAGTGCAGCAGAAAAATCACTGCCATCATGTCTGTAGACATGATTAAGATTCTGTTGTTTCAGTCACATCAGAGCACAAAAGACCCTGTTTGTCATAGAAATGCAGTGTCAAACATAAGTGTGCTTACTTGTGGGCAAAGCAAGTTTCTCTGCACATTTTCTGACTGACATCACAAAAGTTGTTAAAAAAAGATGACGGAACTGGAATACAAAAAGCATCGGTCTGAAAGCCTGTACAGATCGTAAAGCTCCTCAAGACTCATTAGTGAAACTTAGCCACGTAAATGAAAGTGACCCTTTCACTCAGTCCAACACAGTCATCCGAAGCTGTCTGAGCTCTGACCTGCAGACTGTGCCTCTGTGCTTCACTGCGCTCGCACACATATGGCATCTTCGCTCCTGAAAATGTTTTTAATTAAAGATGTGAGACTACTGTTATTGAGAAACTTTAACGATACATCTTTACACCTTAGCTGTGAAATTACACATGACTTCCACACTCCTATGTTGATTTCTCTCAAATACATACCAAATACAGTTTGTGCTTTTATTTCAACGTACTTGCAAATTATGTGGAACCTTTTTTTTAATGTTTTTTGCAATATTGTTTTTTTCCCTTTCAGTTATTGTAAATCATTGCTAAAACCATCAGAATTTCTGTTAACAAAAGTGTTCTGTTATTTGGTCTCCTGTAAAATGTGAGTTGGATGATGTAGTCAAAGCATGATGCACATGCTCAAATGAGTCGGACAGGTTCTTGTAGTCTCAAGAGCTATGCACCACTTCTTGATTCCTGTATGTCTGTGTGTCAGTCTTCATGAACATAACACTGGTGAGCACCTCAAAGTAATGCTAATGTTTGTCCTCATAAACATGCCGTGACTCTGGGTGGCCGGCTGTATAACCGCTCTCTCACTCCTCCTCTTAACAGCTTCTATCTTGTAGCAACGTGTTTTCTAGCGACACAAAGTCTAGATTCTCTCTCTCTGCCTCTCTCTGTGGGAACAGCACCTCACAAGGCGCAACACAAATGGTGAGGGTGAAAATTCTGATTTTGCCTTTAACTATCTAAAAGACATTAAAAATGTATATATACAAAAGGAAGAGTTGCCGCTGACATGGTTTGCCTATTCCATCTTTGTCTCATGCCTCTTTTAAAGGCAAAAAAGACTCCTGCAGCAGGCCTGGCCTCTGCTTCCTCACACAGCTTCCCGGCACGCCCTCTCTCTCCTCACTCCTCTCTCATCTCTCATGCATTTCCAGAATCGAGACAACTTTTAAGATGGTTCACTGAGATCATTTCCAGGTCACAGGCAGGCGGACAGAGCACAGAGGAGACGGGGAGGTATAACACGGAGAAATGAAAGGAATCCACAGAGGAAGCAACACTGATCGAGCAAGCTAGAGAGTGAATGAAAAAAGGGAGCAGTGGTAGTGTGAGCAAAGATCTGAATCAGAGAAATAAAACATGACTTTGTGATTGTTTCACAGCAGCTCCATTCTAAACCATGAAAAACTCCCCTGCAGAAAGATGCTTTTTGTTTTTTTTAGTCAAAGTCAGTGTGTCAAACTGTCCACTGTAGCTGGCTGATCTTTACATGTGTGTGTGTGTGTGTTTTTCCAGCACAGACACTCATGACACACAGACCTGACGCTCAGCTGCCAGTCACACAGAGGAGAGGACATCAGACAGGCAGGGGCTTTCGCCTGGAACTTATGCAGAAACCTATGAAAGGTCCAATTTTGAAAGGGATCAGGAAAATATTATTCTGAACTAAAAATATACTCAAATCGATTTAGGTAAGGGAAACTAGGTAAATAAAGCACAATACTTACAAAGAAGCTACAGAATGATAGAAAAAAAGCTCTCAGAAAAAAGAAATTAGTTCAGCCCTTTAAGAAGACATTTTTATCTCACAGATTTCATTCATTTCATTCATTCTGTAAAAGTGTGTGTGCACAGGTCCGTTCTAACACGGCTTTGGCCGTGAAATGGGAGTCCAACATGGTTAGAAAGCATGGTTATCTCACGGACGTGTCTTTCAGGGGAATAGTGACAGTGCCGGTGCTCAGAAAAAGCCTTGGTGAATGAATCTAAAAAGGTAAAAAGAATACCCATCAATAATACTGCTGACACTTGAAAGACAAACTTACCATGAACTAAGACCTGAAAGTTTTTCATTTCCTAACAGCCACATATGGTGAAAAGGCAGGTAACTGCATGTGTCTTTGCCTAGATTCTTAGAGCCATAGTTATATATTAACACATCTTTGTAGGTGTAATTAAAAAAAAAAAAAAAATCTGGTAAAATTGAGGCTGTTACCGCCATGTGGACACCAGTAAAGGTAGACATATTTTAATAGTTCTTTCACTATTTTTGCATGGAAAAGTACAATGCCACATATTATAATATATAGTTAACAACAATGAAAGTCATATGTAAAATAGAAGGAACACGGGAGCACATAAGATTGTCTTTGTAATTTAAGGTATAATAGGCCGATCTCAAACACTAGGAGGAGCCACAGAGAGCTGAGTTTATCATAGCTAATCTGTCTCATCTTCTTTTCATAAACAAGGTTAGTTTCAGCAAAAACGGCAAAAAGTTAAAAAGGTTTACCACTTAACGTTTATAATGTTTTCTGTAGAAAAAGAAAAAAAGAATATGTCTGTAATCTGGTTTACCTACATAGTGCTGTAAAAGCACTGGGAGGTTTGAAATAAAAAGGGCAAAGAAAGCAAAAAGGCAAAGATTTGACTTCAATAAGGTCTTTGTTAATTTGGCAAGTGTATTTGCATTTGGCCCTTAGAAGCTGTCCAACAGTCTGGTGCTGAATTAGGCCCAGCACCAGCTGAGCTCCTGCTGAGTTCAGCTTATTTTTATTGTAATAACACAAAATATCTCTCGACTGTTTGGTTGAGTTATTCCTTTTATCAGGGTGTAAGCAGAGCTATGAAAAGGTAAATGACTAAGAGTTGATTTCTCCGACCCTCCCGACACCAGACAACGTTCTGGAACACTGCGGTCAAAATCATTTCTGGCATATCAGTACAGCTTGTATGTACAGTGCTGAGAAAAGCAGGAATGGCTGATGGCAGTGAGTGACCTAGTCATGACTAAGGCCTCTGAGAGATTCCAAAAGAGTACAAAACATGCTCAATTTTTAATCCCTTCAAGGAGCAGGGACGAGAGGGGCCTGAGTGGCCACGAGGCAGCGAGGGAGGGATGGAACTGAGCTGCTTTGGGCAGTCAGTCTACTGTTAAACCTCCCTCCCTCCCACACACACACACACAGAGGCACACACTTCTCCTGTACCTCCTTTCCCCTGTTAGTTCACAAGTGCGCCCTCATCTCTCAAGGTGTTTATGTTTCAATCAAAAGAACCAGACCAGCGTGACCACAGTTTTCCGTGTGACCAGTGGAGCTCCGGCTGCACCTGCCACCCTCCACCGCTTCAGGAACCGGCCATGAAAATGCCACCCTGCCCATCCCCTTTCTCCCCCTTCTCTGCTATTACTAGACTAGAATCTGGAAGCCTCCTACTGGTCTCCTCTCCTGCTCTCTGAGGAGCAATTTAAAAATCCATCACTGCCCCCCCCCCCCATGAGGAAATCTTAAGAAGAAATCCTGTCTGTTTGTTCATTCTGTTTGAGCACATGTCATGTGCAATGTTACCATATAATTTATACAAAAATGGGCGTCTCATGACTGTGTTTTCTGTGAGAACTGATCATTTAAAAGCCAGTTATTGTAGGTTCACTGTTAATAGGATGAAAGATCTGCTCTGTGTACACAAAATAATAATAATAATTTGCAACAGCAGTTTGTGTGTGTGTGTGCCAGGCATGGGGAAGAAATGTCTTATAACAGCTTCTCAAAATAAGTAAATAAATACTTTTTTAAAAAATGGATGCTTCAAAGCACAGAGAACATCGGATCACAAGGACTGCTCCGATGTTAAAGCTGATGTTTGTTAAATGCTGAATCATTCCAGACACAGACACAATCTGCTGTTCCAGGTGAACTGTGCACTTATGGAGCATCTGCCTCTGTAACTCTAAGAAGTCTTGCTCTAAATCTATTGAGGGGACAGAGTTGATAAAAAAAACTGCAGAGGTCTCATGCCAATCAGACATTTACTTCAGTTGTTTAAAAACCAAACTGTGGTCAAACTTGTGTCATGATTTAAAGAAAGCAATGCTAACTTTCGGTAGTAAATGATGAAAGCAGTTTTTCTTATATTAGTCACATGTTCTGCCATCCCATCATTCCTGTCAGACCTCCTCCCTAAGCTGCCCTTTTGGTCTAGAAGGGTGCATCCAGGTAAAGTTCATGTGCAGCCCCCTCTCCTGGGTAGGCTCCACATTTAGCATACAACAGCAAAAACACAAGGAATAATGAAAAACTGGAAAAAGCTGATTCAGGATGAAATAAACAGAACAAACTAAACATACTGCATGCATGAGTTAATCTTTGGATTCAAGGGTGTGTGTGTGTGTAGGTGTGTGTGTGTGTGTGTGTGTTTGATTTATGTGTTAAGGCATTTAGGGCAAGACAAAAAAATGACTTGTACATAAAAGGGTTACACAGTTTAACTGTCTAATTGCCAAGCAATTAGGAAATCAATATTCTTTTGCCATGTTTTCTCAAAGCCGGTGAACAGGTCTGAAGCCTGTGTGTCAATCGTGGACACTGACCTCACATTTGAAAACCAAGTATCATCTGTAAAAAAATCCTTAATCAAACTATCAAGGAATAAATCCAAATAAATGAGATGTACATCACAATCCAGGAAAGAAAAATAGGTACATAGCATCCATGTGTGATAACTGATCAGATGGCTGCAGTCCTGAACAAAGAAGTCCTCCTAAGTCTTCCTCTTGGGTTTCAAGACACTACACAGTTCACCTCCCCTGTACGTTGTATATCTGATCCTCTGCACTGACTCTAACCCCATAAGGCTCCTCAGGCCTTCAGATGTTGGCCCTTTGGTTGTGCTCAGACTGAGATCAGCAGCTGGTAGAAGTGCTCTCAGTGACAGTGGACCTGCCCTCTGGAATGCTTTGCCTGATGAGCTGAGGACTATAGAACTTAGATCAACATTTGAAGTTAAGCTGAAAACCTTGCTGTCCTCTCAGGTCTGTGGTCAGCTCTTCTCTGTGTAAGTGTGTCTGCAGCTCGGCGTGTCTGTGTTTGTATGGGTGCATCTGTAAGGAAACACTGCCTTCTCACCACTGTGACTGTGTGACACCACTGTGCTGCCTACGCATATTGCTTTTAAGAGCCTTTCTAAATGACGGCATGAGACGTTTCTCCATATTAGCGTGTGCTCCATAAAAAAAAAGTTGCCTTTACATCATTAAGATCATTTTATAAAGTTTTGGCATTAAAATCTGTTATGGTAATTAAAGAGGTTAAAGCCAGAGAACAGTGCAAAAATACGGACAGTTGTTTTTCTATATTTACAGTATTGATCTTCTATCAGTCTTAAAAAACTGTTGTGAACCTTAAATCCTCATGTTAGCTCCTTTTCCTCTGCACCAGGGTCTGCTCTCTGCAGAGTGCCTTTACAAAGAGCATGCTGCACACCAGCGTCAGGAAATGATAACCCCAGCCGCAGTCTGCTCAAAAGCTATTTCTTACCACTTTGTTTCCATGGCAATGTTGATGAGCTGCTAGGATAGGAGGGGGTGGGACCTTTGCAGCCGCCAAGTCAGTTCTGGGCTTTTTAACAATTCATAAAACTGTTGAAATCAATCCGAGTTTAGGAGATTTAATTAATCTCTCCCACTCCCTCTTGAGGAAGCAGGAGAGACAGAAAATGAGAGAGAGAGAGAGAGAGAGAGAGAGAGAGAGAGGGAGAGAGAGAGAGAGAGAGAGGAGGCAACAATGAGGTGGAAAAATAGACAGCGTCAGGGGTAATGCTCATATTGGCTGACACAAGGGAAAAGCAGCTTTTAAAGCGTTTAGCTTTAATTTCATTCAGGAGTGACATAATTGATTTTAATGAGATGTTTATAGAGTGAAGTGCCGGTGTTGCTAAATCATTTGCGAGTCTGCCTGACGGGTACTTGTGAGGCTCGCACCAGGGAGAAGCAGCGAGGCACACAAACCTCTGCTGCCAGAACTCCTTCAGCAAACCACCAGTCATCTTCACTCCTGTATGCACTCCAGAATGCATTTGGCTGCTTATGTTAATGAGAAGTATATCCACTAATGATATACTTTCTTAACTTTAACAAAGTGTGACTGAAATGCTTCAACTGGAAAAAACCTTTTGCCCATTTAGACTTTAATAAACCCCTCAAAAATATCCATCATATGCACTGATGTTCCATCATTGGGTTCCCAGCCATGTGGCTCGCACTATTAGTTCTCCTCGACCACCAAACAAATTGCGCAGACTTGTCCTGCTTTGATTGACTGACGGGGTGTCACATTGCTGTTATGAGCTCCCTGCAGGCCTGTGTGGTTTAAAGCTGAGAGAATGGACGGCGGTGTGGACATCACAGAGCTGCAGCTCCTGCCCCCAGCACTCTGAGAAAGGCTGGCTGCCATTATGCTGGCAGTCCCACCAAACACTGTCCCATGGAAACACACACAGGCTGCTGTCAGAGACTTCTTAACCAGAGCAGGTCAGGGTTTCAAACACTTCCAGGATGTCTGTTAGTCATGTGGATAATCATTTCAGAGAAGGGTCAAAACAAAGTATGTGAGGTCACAGTCATGTTTGGGAGTTTGAGACTGGACACCCCTGTCTACTCCTGCCTTCAGCCAGCGGTCAAAGTTTGTTTTTTTAATACATGAATGAAATCCTTTTCTTTATTTTAACCAATTCATTTTATCTGCCTATAAATAATTGAAAAATAGAAAAATGGCAGATTATGAATTATGACCATATGAATCCTTTGTGTACTGGTTATTTATCATGGTTTAGCAGGGTGCTGTCAATCAATAGCACCCTCATGTTGGTTGTTCTCCAGTGTAAAGACTGACAGCCTACCCTAGCATTAGAATGCAAAATTGGTATCAAGCTTAAGAAACTGTTGACACCAGAGAGTCGTACAGTGAAGCCAATCGACTTGGCAACATGTGAAAGCTTGCTGATGGCTGTGATAACTTGGTTCTGTAGTGACTGCTGTTGGTTGTAGCTAGTTTCATTTGGAGAAAATATTTCAAAGAGAGAAGCACAACTAGTTCTCCTTCAACAAGCAGAGTTAAGTGTAACTGGAAAATGCTATCCTGCTAATACGATCCATACCATCCTTCCTTCAAAATCCAGCACTGTCAGCATGTTTGATGCTGGGAGTAACAATAAAGATCTTTAAATCTCTGCACAAAATTAAAATCTTGTTTACTAATTGGAGCTTTTGTGATGATCATGATGCATCCTCCTGCCTTTTTTTCTTTTTTTTAAGATGATGTCTTTCCTTGTTCTTTAAAACCTTAAATGATATCAGTCTGTCTCTGCATTCAGTTCTTTTTGGTGGATATTAATCGGCCACAGAGGATTCTTAATGGTTTGACGATTCTTTGATCCTTCTTGCACACCCATCACCAGGATAAAAGTTCTCCTCATACAAACAAGCTATAGAAATTAGTCATGTCCCCATGAAATTGCCACAATCTTGCTTGCCAGATGTGAATCCTTCCCACTACAGACACTCAATTAGATTTACCCTAGCATGAGGCCATTCTCTGCATCTCCACATGAAAAAAATAATATGGTGTTTAAAGTAACTAAGTCAGCTCCTGCATTCACTGCATAACACTGCTTTTCCCTTGGTTCACTAGATTTTACATAAGAATGAAATCATGTTTTTTTGTGATTTTATGTGGATTTTCTTGAGAGGTTCACAGACCAACATTTTCACTAGTATGTAAAAAAATACGTGACAATCTAACGTGTATATTTTTTTTACAACTCGTGTAGTGTTGGTGGGTTCTGTAATGTATAACAACAAAATCAGTACAAATGGATCACAGCCATCACTCCTTATTGACAACTATAAGAGCAGAATGAATCATACTGCATATCAATATAACCTCTAACGTGCACACTTAGCAGTCACTGATACACACCCACACCGCCATAAATTCACACTCTCTTTGATTCAACACCTTCTTCTAACACAGATTATAAATACCTCACACTCCTGAGGGCACACACTGGAGCCAGACTGAATTTCCAGAAGGCAAGCTTTTTGACTGTGATTGATTCTGAAACATCTCTGGACTCTTTCCATGCATACGAATCCAGCTACACACACACACACACACACACATGCACGTATACACACACCTTCACGTATTTTGAATATCCACTGGAGTGTCTTCAACATGCTGTTACAGCCAAACCGGTTTCTTAAGTTGCAACCTTAATCAGGGCTCAAATGGGGGAAAATGACAGGTTTGGGTCATTATTTCCAGCAGGACAATACTTTCTCAAGCACCTTCGGGCATGATTTCCATGCAACAACTGTGGAGAGCTGTTTTGATTGCTTTTCAATCAAGCGAGACAAACACTAATTAGATTTTTTTTTTCTATTTTGAGGAACTGCGGAATTATAGGCTTCTTTCATGAAGCGTGGATGACTGGCACTTCTCTGATAACTACGGCGACACTCCTCTGCTTGGACTGACTGTTTGCTGTCAAGACTTAATATACACACACATGTATAGAGAGAAAAAGAAAAAAAAAATGTCTTGGCTTTCACCTCCTGGTCTCACCATTGTCTTCATTTACCATAGGTGCTTTTGATGTCCACATGAAGCCCTGCAGCAGAGCTTTACATGGCTCTAAGGCTGAAAACAGCTCTGTCGTTTGTGTACCAGCATGTGCTATATGGACCGTAGTGTGACCATTATCATAGGGAGCCCCCAAAGAGTCCCGGTGTTTTGTTTTGTTTCTTCTGAAGCTGATGTGCATGACCTCGTAGTATGTTTTGCATTCTTCTGATTCAAAGGGAAAGGCTCAGGTGGATTTGTGACAAAGTGTTATGTAGTAGACAGCAGCTGGTTGCAACCACAGTGCCAGTGGACAGGTACTGCTGCAAATCTGAACCCTTGCATCAAGATTGAATAATTAAAGTAAACCCAGCTATTCCACCAACTGACGCCACATTAAAACAGTCTGTATCTGTGATTATAACCATGAGATGGCTGAGCTTTAACTGTTAATGCCATGTGATTGTGTGGTGCTTTGGTTGCTAGGATAATGGCTGTGTAACATTGGTTTATAGTAAGTGTAACACAAACTATATACTTGCACTGAGTGTTGTATAAATTGCTGTATTCTGAAAGTTCTAAGTCCATCAACAACAAATGTGTGTTTGAGGCATTGTACATTAAAATCCTGTGTGACGTAATGATGCTCTTTTGACTAATGCATATGGGGGCAGTGACCAAGTCAGTCAATACAGCTAGTGTAGCCATATGTGCATCACACTACTGCAATAAATGTTGTCACAACTGTGCTGACAGCCATGGCTGTTTACTGTCAGAGATGGTCAGATTTAAGAAAAATGAAATCAGACAAAAAATATATGAATATGAAGTCACATCATCTCTGTCTTTTGTAGTATCGGAGAGTAGAAAAGACAGTTTTCAAACCATTTCGATGGAGCAGTTCTTATTTCTAGAAATCTGGACAAGGTTATTAGTCAACTGAAACACCTGAAGTTAGATCAGAATGCAGAGTTGCACCCCTCCAGCTTTGAAACAGCTTTTTGACTGCTTTTTTCTTATCGACATATATCAACTGAACTTTTCTGTGAGACTAGGCTGCTTAAGAGGACTTTGTCCTGAGCTGGCAGTCTTTTTCAAGATTTGATCAATTTGCGATATTAGCACTGTATGGACCACAATCTTTTAATATAGCAATAATTAGGTAATTTCTTACGAAAAAACTCTTGCTAAACACTTGATTATTATTATTATTATTATTATTATTATTATTATTATTATTATTATTATTATTATTATTATTATTAGTGGTAGTAAGAGTACTATTTGTAATAGTGGTACAAGGCACTAGTCATATTACAAGTCACATTTTATTCATTTCATTTCGTTGTTCTCTCTCTCTCTTTGTTACTCTCTATTTCTCAACTGTACCAAGCATGTGCAGTTTTCTTTGTTAAGTTTAAGTTATTGATATACTGAAGTACATAGGATGTGTATAGCTTTTCTTCAATTATACATTCTCTAATTTGTGGTTGTAGTTGTATTTCCTCATGTGTTTTCTTATTCTTTTGTCCCGTGTCTTATGCTGCCTTGAAATGGAAATCTGCACCACTATTGCAGATGACCCTCTGTCCTGACACACTTCAAACATTGCTTTCAAGTGTTTGACAAGAAAATATAAGAAAAAATATTTTTTAAAAAAGCCTCAGGCTTTGACAAATTTATGCCCTTGTGGCCCCAAAATGAAATCCATATACAGTTAGCATACATTTCCTCTTCTCTCAAAGTCTATAGATTGATTAAATCATGTTCTTTCCCACACCTACCACTCTTTTTTTGTTTTTGTTTTTTTGTTTATTTCAAACATGTGAAAAAAAAAAACTCTTGGAATTCTTACTGACATTGGCTGACATTGTTGGTCGTAGGTTTTTGGGTTTTTTTTCCACTTTGTATATTCTGATCAGGACATATGCTAGACTTCTGCTCATACTCCTCATATTTTCATTTTTTTTCTGAAAAAATAATCACTATCCGTGCTGCAAGCCATTTTCTACCAAGTCCCTTATCAGTACATGATATACATCAAGAGTAAAATCATAAAATATTAATGGCCATTTTGTCCATAGCATGGAAAAAATGCCAATCCATAAATCTGCATTTTCTGCAATGAACCATTGAACCACCGTGAACCATTGATTCAGCCATCATGATATTGATATTTCTCTTATTGTGAACAGATCCGTGCTGCTGGAAAACACTGATTTGTCTTGAGCTGTAGTCCATGTTAATGACGCTTCATTTCTTCCCCCTCTGTCTCGGCTTGCAGACGGACGCTGCACTAATGTACGATGCTGTGCACGTGGTGGCCGTGGCTGTGCAGCAGTCTCAGCAGATCACTGTCAGCTCATTACAGTGCAACCGACACAAACCCTGGCGCTTCGGGAACCGCTTCATGGCCCTCATCAAAGAGGTAGATGATTTCCTACTTGCTTCCCATTCTGTTTTCCTACTCAGAATACACAGCACCTTCACACAGAAGACATGTGCTCACAGGAAGCCAGATTGAGACTGAATGTAAAAAAGGCTGATCTGTCAAGAAGAAGGGCATTAGGTAAAAATAGAAATGATTTATCTGTGTATTTATTTATATGGATTTTTTTTCTGTGTTTACATACATATTCCCCGAGGATGGCAGGCAACTTGAGCCTGCTTCCTGAATTTCAACACTAGTCATCCATTAAGACACAATAACACAACATTATATAAATTTAATAACTGCCTCACAGTTTACTACATTTGTGAGGCTGGGACAGTAAATACAGAGCCTTCTGTCTGTGGAAAGACTAGGGATTAAGCATCTTATATTTCGGGCTCGGCAACCCTCTGTTCCCCTTTGCTTTGCAGAAATCATGAGAAGACTAAAAAGTAACTATGAGGCAAGTGTTTATATGCAAACTGGAACCGCAAATATTTGGATATATTTATATTGGACTCATAGTTTTTTACCATGCAAATCCCAACTCTTCTTCTCTGACCCAACCCTTGCTCCCTCTCTTCACTCAATCCTCCCCTTTCTGCTGCTTTTGGGTTGTTTATGTCCTGTGGCTCAAAGATGTCAAAGCCTATAATTGCACAGGGAAATGCCAGCTTTATAAGACAATACTGTTTAGCTCAATGGCCACAGGGTAGAATACTCTGCACAGGGATGCACAGTGCTATTTTTTTCAAATATAAACTCTCCAACATAATCTTTAAAAACATAGATTTATTTATTAACCAAAAGTAGCTCAAATAAACTATGCTCTGCTTAAGAACATTGGTTGAGACCAAAACCTAGTGCTGGGCGGTAGGACTGAAAATGTACATCACAGTATTTTTCAAAATGATATCGGTTTCATGGTATATGACAGTATTTTCTTTCCTCATGCACGACTGGGCCAGTCAGAGGTATTGCTGGCGGAGATAGGCCTTGGGATAATTCAAATCACAAAGGCTCAACCATTGAGGAGGCTGAATATACTGAGATATGTTAGAGCAATCTGACAGTTAGAGGAAGAAGAAAAAGAAAAGTAACCAATAAAAACTCTGAAGCCACACACCTGTAACTCACACAGCACAATGCCTGAGGAGATACTGGGTGTTCCTTTGAAATTACCAGGGTCCAACACTCAAAACCGCTGTTGCCAATGGCATACCGTGAGCATGTTGAGCTATTTAATAGAGCTAGGAAAGTCATTGGTGGCTTTCCACATGGTTATGACAAATATATAAAAATCTGTCACCAGAGTTTACAGGACTAATTATTTTTAAAGTTCTAAAATTAAAAACATTCAATCTAATCTAGTTTAAAAACCACATGTTTGTAATCCAGTGCTTCCTAACCCGCACGATTCAGTTGTTTTCCTGCTCAAAAACATGAAGGTCAAATGAATGTTTTGTCATGAGGCTTGTGCAGAGCTTGATGACAAGCTGATTAGGGATGTGTTATAAAGCAAAATATGTATCTTAAGTCAGAATGTTCATGCTACAAAGGTGGCCCTCTTTAAACCTGGCTAAATCACTTACACTGCAAAGCTAACCTGTGCTGGACCAGATTAAGTTCAGAGTTTTACTCTGAACATAACATGCTGACTGGCTGACTTTGAGAGTCAACATTTTCCAGACTGTGTTTCTTTTAACTAAAAGCAAATATTTAACTACATATTATCTAGTTTCTAGGGAATGAGTTTTCTATTTCACAGTTGTGTTTTCTGTTTTTTTGCTGTGATTTCCAAATGGTTTTTGTCTTTTATTATTTGTCACTGAGTTTTGTTATTTGCATCTTATTCACCTATTCGCACACACAAACACGCATATATACACACAAACATACATACACAATCCAAACAATTGTGTTTTGCTGCTTCTTGATTTGTTTTGAGATTTGTTGATTTATTTTGATTTTGTCATTGTGATTTTTTCAATTCAGGGCCTCTGTACACAAAATAATTTTTTCCTTATTTGAGCCTTCTTTTTTTCTAGTTGCAAAGCTTTGGCACTGCTAATGATTTCCCATGAATGTTTTGAGCTTTGATGGTTGCTGGTTCCACTGTTAGGACTTTTGGCCCACAAATCCAATTGAAAATGTTTGACAGAGAACTGGAACCATGTGCAAAGTTTAGGTTTCCTGTATGGATAGGCAGAATTTCAGGAAGGAATAATAATAAATAGATGACGATGATGGTGGTGATCAGTCAAGTTGTTGTAAAGGGAATCACTTACCAAATGTAATTGAACAGCAGGCAAGTGGGTAAATTGGTGCGGTGGTGGTAGTGCTAGAAAAGGTCAAGAGTTCACCGAATACATCTGATTTAACCTCTGAGGGTGATATGTGCCTACAGCTGGTTCCGTTTCAGCTGTCCATTTGTCCATGGTATACATTATGTCAAAAGTCTCATCATGCCCTCTGTGAGATGAAAATCCATACCAGACTTGCAGGCAAAAAGATTAGCGGTTTTAAAATACCTGTGCAGTTAATAAAATAACAGAGTATCAGATTTTTGAGAAAAGGATTAAATTCCCATACTGTTAGCCTTCCTGCATAGAAAAACATACCTCCCCTGCCTTTAATAAGAACTGTAATCACCTAAGTAACATACTCTTGTTTCTTGAACAGCATTGCTATCAATGAAGAGGTTTTCCGACTCTGAGTCAAAGTAGTATGACAAATGCTTTCTAGTGCATTTATGTGTACTCGGTGAGTAACTTCCAGATCTGTGACTCCCACTCATCTAACTAAATATAGGCCCTGAAGTCCCTGGCTACCAGTTGGAGCAGCACTGTGATGATTTGCTTTACCTGAGAAAAAGCTTTTCCTGCTCTGAGCCACTTTCATGCTTAATTGTATTCAATGGCATCCCTAAATATCTGCAAGATTGGGTAATGGCCCACCCAGAGCTACAGATGCAGCTTCAGAGAATGTCTAGGCACCAGGGAAGACTGTACAAACATAAGAAGAAGAAAGAGAGAGATACAGAGTGTGTGTGTTTTTACTTGTGACTGCTTCCACTTGAACACTGTTGTCACAATATGTATTGATGCAGGTTTGAAGCTGATGGTTGAATGTCCTCTCTGATGTTTCCATTCCTCTCTGCCTCCCCCTCTGTAGGCCCACTGGGATGGCCTCACTGGAAGGATCACTTTTAATCGGACCAATGGCTTACGGACAGACTTCGACCTCGATGTCATCAGTCTGAAAGAGGAGGGACTCGAGAAGGTGTGTGTGTGGGTGTGCATGTGTGTTTATGTACTCATGAGTTAACCTGGTATGACGATGTGGTTATGAAATAAACCACACTGAAGTGATTCGCTCAGGGGATCAACACACTAACACAACCATTACGCTATAATTTCTCATCGGCATGTGGGTTTAATTCATTATACCCAGGTCCATTGAAGGGCCCTCAGGTCATGAAGGAACCTCACTTATGTCTCTCATGTCTATGGACAAGTTAGTGTGCTCTTAGTGTCTGTGAGTAACATGCAAAGCCTTCCTGCCAGAAATCTTCCTTGACACAATCTGAAATTATTACAGTATGATTGGTTTTTGGCATAAAAACTACTAGTTAAGGTTTGTGAAAATATTGTTGGTGTCACACAGGTATCAAACCTGGTTATTTCAGCAAAAATCCAGTGTGCGATGTAGAGTAGATGCTATAGGTGTGTAATAATGACAAATAAAGGTTTACCTTGGACTTTGTTTAAAGTCCAGTACATGTCATTTAGATGCTTAAGAGAACCTTGTGTGTCTATATGAGACAACAACATGAACACCTCAGAACATGTTATCAGAACATCTGACATTGAACTGTTTCATGCTGTCAGTCAGGCTTCTCAGAGTCTGTTCTTTATAGTGAGGTTGCTAGTTTTAGTACCATTGTGCCTGCACAAACCAAAACCTGTGCCCACTGGCCATAAGAATCCATTTTGTATGTAACAAATAAGATAAAATGTCTCAATTTGTGAGCTTCAGAGGTCTCAGGTGTTAGCTTGAGTTTTTGATGAAGGAAGGTTAGCTGTTGCCATGAATGGCTTGCCCTGTCCAGACTACAGATCCACAGAGATTCATACTGAATTTCATCCTCAGAATGAAAGCTCAAAAAGTATTTCAAGAAATTTTGAACTGCTTTGGCTTTTTACTAAAATTAGATTATTCATAACTATTCATGACACTGATGTACCTAAGTGCTACCTAATTTACATAGTTAATAATACATTAATTTTGCCCAGTGCATAATATTTAAACCCTCTTGTGTAATTTTACAGGAACTTCACAGTGGAAGCAGCTCACACAAATAGCAAAGTCTGAGTGGCAGACACTAAAAGGCTGAGTGCAACATGCAAGAGAATTATTTGAAAAATGATGTAGTCACATAAAAGTTAGAGGCTCAAAACAGGCAAAAGCTTCTGCAGTAGTTGTATCTTACTCTACTGTAGCCAGATGTTTGGTTGTCAACCCTGTCAAATTTTCTGAACTTGTCTAATCGTTAAAGTTTTCTAAAAATGTACAAAAACATTTTAAACTTGGTGTTATGCAACACTTAATAATAAGATTTGCTACCAGTTAAATACCTCAAAAACCTCAAAGCTCAATTCTAATGTGTTAGTGAGCTCAGAAAGGAGCAGCATGGAGGAGAATACACCCCACTCTGCACTGAAGAGACACCACCAAAACTGTTTCTAGACTTACAGTGACAGCTTGTAATCCGTGCAGTGAGAGCACGCATGAAGTATGGAGAATGGAAATATTTTTCCTACAAAACTGCAAAAACTTACTTAACTTGGGGACTGACATTGCCATTATCCAGTGAGTGGAATCTGTTCAGATCTGAGATGCTGTAGTAGCTTCTTTTGCACAATGAACAAAGAAGTGAGCTCTGGACACCAAATATAAAGGCAGCAGTTTGTTTCTGAAAAAGACTTCATCAGGTTTTAGATTATGTTCACTGTTGGCACATACAAATGTTGAGTAGAAACAGTAAAATCTACGAAAAAGTTGAAAAGTTGGTTTATCTTCTTCTGCAAGGGAATAATGCCACATGATTTAAAAAATGCCCCCCCCTCATTTGCGTTTTGTTTTGCAGACTTTTCTAAACTTTGGTAAAAATTTGCAACACATTTGTTGCTTACAAAAAATTAATAACACTACTTCTGTAAGAAACCCAATCTACATCTTTGACAAGTGGAATAAAAATATTTTAAGGTGATTACTTTAGATACATTTTTGTGGTTGCATGTAGTGCACTGGGCTACATTTAAATTGCAAGCAGCCTAATCAGATGAAGGTTCCATATGGACACACGCATTTCAGACACTTCTGGCATCCATCTTAAAACAGTACGTGCATGTCTACACAGAATGTACATTGAAAGACTCACTTTTAGCTGTAATGATAGGGTCCTTGCTTCAGTTATTTTTTTTATTGCATCATTTTTTTTGGTAACTATGCCATGATGAGTCGCAACCTACTCTGTTTTTGTCACCAAATCTGGCTTGCTTTTCAAAAAGTGCTTCAAATTTAAAGCAAAGAAAGACTTTGACTTTTTTTTGTGTGAATTTGACTGCTAAAAGGGTTTTTTTTTCAGTCTTGGGTTATTCAATACAAATGGCAAGTGACAGCTAACAATACAGACATTAGATCCACTAGCAAACAATACAATCTGACTCTATTTGTTTATGTGACAAATTAAACTGATTCCAAAGCTTGCCAGGAACTCAAGCTGTTTCTCTTATTGTACTCAGATCCCTCTCATTTTTACTCCTGTCTGTCTCTGTGCATAATAAGAGAAGACACAGAAAGCAGTTTTGTGGTTCTAAGATGCTCACAAAGAGAGAGGACACTGACAGTTCTAGGGTATTTAGATCAAAAAGTATTTTTAAAAAAAAGAAAATTGAAGGGACTGCATTGGTACAAATGTGTTTCAATAAGAGATGACAGATGTTCCAGTGATACTGACTGGACTGCAAAATCTATAAAGACTAATCAATTGCAGAAACACTGCACAGTGAAAGTTTTACAACTGTGGCCCAAGAGGTATTGTGGGTCTTCAACCAACTGCAATGTTGGCATTTTGATTCCCTTCCTTTCCTGTCCACAAATCAATGTTCTTTGGTGAGGCACTGAACCCCAAGTTGGTCCTCAACGGACAGGCCAGCACCTTGTCAGCTCTGGAGCTATTAGTGTCGGATTGTGTGTGTAAATGGGTGCGTGGGTGTGCGTGGGTGTGTGTGTGTGTGTGTGTGTGTGTGTGTGTGTGTGTGTGTGTGGAATAGGTGAATAAGATGCAATTTGTAAAACCCCTTTCCCATTAAGGTAGAAAAGGTTAGTCCATTTATCCAAGTGACTATAATTTTTCTCTCTACACAGTAATCATTAGGGAAAAAAGAAGAATCATGCTGTTTGTTTAACAAAGTAATCTTGAACAAGTTTAACAGGTTCAGTGTTTTTATTTTGCAGCAATTTGCATCATTGACCCTGCAGTGTCAGCACTAGAGCTTCATTAAGCTATTATTATTATTTTAAACTTAGTTCCACTATCAGTCCAAACAGGAGCTTATATTCTTTCAGTTGACTTTGAGAGTCCAGCAAGGAAAAATATGTTTTAGCTATTTATTGGAACATAAATGCACAGAAAAAAAGAGTTTGGACTTACATGTATGTGGGCCTCATTTTATTTTACTAAAATATATTAAACAATTTTTCCACTATGTGTAAACACTCAACAGACTGAACTTCAAAAGATTTCATTTGATTCAGCTAACATCCAAACCAAACCCAAACCTTACCTTAATTTCATTCAGAAAGCATCTTGGCATGAACATCATATGTTTGTATTTGCATGAATGGATTCATGGTTTACATTCAGTCCTGGGAATGGCATCTCTCCAGCATTCAGCAGTCAATTAAAGATTCATATGATTAATGGAGGGAAGGGAACATCCTATCAGCACCGATACATAAAAATATTTCCGCAGTGCAACTGCAAACACTTCACACTTCAGCATCCTCACTGGTGCTCGCCTCTCAGCAGCTTCTGACCTCTGGTCTGTGTGCGCCTGCACCTCCATGAATAATTTACTCTATTAATAAAACCCCCTTCAGAAGACCTCCAGCCTCATGAAGCTTGAATTAAAGAGTTGATTTGCATTTGCAAAGCCAATCACAGGCCCTCACACGGGGCATCTGAAGAACCCTGAGGAGTGTGTGGCTGGTGTGGTTTGGCAAATTTATGGTCCCTTCTAGTGATGCTTAGGGGCAGTGGGGTTGAATAGGATTGGAGGGGTGGGGGTTGTTGACAGGGATGCTTGGTTGTGGAAACTTGAGGGAGAGCTCAAAGTGGACAAGTGAAGCCTCGAGGATTGATACCATAGATTTGCCATCCTCTTCTTCCTCCTTGCTACCCCAGCAATCCCCCCTCCTCCTCTCAGCCCTCCTCAGTGTTGTCCTCCACCGACCCTCTAAAAGGCTTCTGGGCCAATCCAGTTCCTAGATCATCTTTAATATTATTCCCTGTGGGACTCTAAAAGAAAGTTCCCCCTGACAATGTTGAGGGTTCACACCGCTGTCAACTGTGTCCTCAGGGTGCTGCACATTTTTCCCCTTATAAATCCAGAACAGAGAGAGGGGAAAGTGCAGTATATGCCTATACAGCACATGTCTGCCTGTGTGTTTGGCAGTACTACAGGAGTTTAGAGTGTGCAAGTTAGAGGGGTCAGTGGTGGTATAGAGCATAGGCCCTACATAAAAGAGACCACAATGTGCTTCCTGTTATAGACTTGCAGCCAAGGTTTTTAAATAAGAGGTGTCCTGACTTAAAACAGTTGCTTAAGATGCCCAGCCCTATCCAAACCCTAATCTTATATACAAATAATGATGAAAGCACAATTTTAAAAAGTGATAGCATTTGATTTATATAAAAATCATTACTGATCATTTTTAAGAGCCCTGCAAAGTCATTATGTATGAACATCCCTATGTGTTAACACGTTTGCCCCACTGGTTCCATACAGAGCATAGTGTTGAGGGGAATCGTGAGAGTGGTACAGATACAAAAAATAACCCCCCAAATCTCAACACTACATTCAACTGCCACTTGTGTCAAAAAAAGACAGTTTACTTGAAGGCACATAAGTGTTCAACTCAAAATACAGTATTTAACATATCAAACAGGGGTGAACCATCAGTGTCACAAAGCATGCAGGACACAGAGTTGGTTTGCTACTTTAGTTACTGTTTTTTTCTATCAAGAGTACATACACATTACTTAATTCAAGTTGCTTTTCCTCTTACAGTGAGTGAGTTTCAAATAGGTAGAAAACTGCCTGTTTCCGATCGGAAGCATTCCCACTACATTCTGAAGAGCTGGTAGAAATTTCAGATGAATGAAAAGCAAAGCAGCAAAGTGGTAGTTTTTGAATAGACAAATTGAAAGCAACTGAACCTAACAGTAGCTTTGGCATTTGTTCTGTGTACCTGCATAACTGGATTTTACAAGTTTTTGTCTTCAAACCAGATAAAAATGTTAACAAGTGTATTTTGTTACACAGATTGGTACCTGGGACCCTCCAAGTGGCCTGAATATGACGGAAAACCAGAGAGGAAAAACAACCAATGTCTCTGATTCTTTATCCAATCGATCCCTGATCGTCTCCACCATTCTGGTACTTCTCTTTTTTAATCTTTTTGAATCTATGTCTGTTTTCTATGTTTGCACCACTGTTCAAAATTGACAAGATTGAGTTAGAGTGGGTATCAAATTATCTGATTCAGAGGTCACTTCCTAGTTTTGTGGAGCTTTCGAATGCATCTGGCAGTCCTCTACAGTAAACAGAGTTGACTCAGGCATCACTTTGTCAACACTGTCCAGCTCAGTCACGTGTGGTGTAGTCTGTGTTGTCTGTTGTGTGCTCTGTACCTGCAAGGGACTCAAAGGTGACTGGATCCTTTCATGATGCACTGTTGCAGAGACGGTGAGTGGGGGCTTCAGGCTTGACTTGAACCACAATATGCCACGTATCCACAAAATCTGAAACAAAAAAGGCCATCACCAACACAAGATGGTCTTTTAGTTTGAGCAGCCTGGAACAGGACATGAGACTAAACAGTGCTGACTAATGGTGCAGTTGGAATTTTACCCGCTGTTATTGATATACATGCTATTATTGATATGCATGTATTATAACCACTGAAATCAGCAAAATTAAGTAAGATTTATTGATTTAACTCGCAGTCAGGAAGACTATGACAACTGATTGTCCAGGTCTGTCCAGGTTTTACTCAGTGACAGGACAAGCAAAAGGAAAGACACTGCAGTTGTTGGCAAACAGGAAGTTTATCTCACCATCCACATCAGTTAGGTCAGATTAGTATTTGATGTTTCATGTCTTGAGTAAAAAGTGAAACACTGACCCACTTGGCAAACATAAAGCTCCTCTGAGTTTACTAATGTTATCAAAAAGGATTTCGAAGCAATGATGCGTGCATAGTTTAAACAGTTACTTCTCGCTGCCATTTCAGGACGTCAAAATGCAAATTAAATACCGAAGCTTTAAATGTCTGTTTATAAGCAAATCAAATTGTAATGGTGCTTTATGTGGGACCAATTATAGAAGGCTAGAACAGCTCTCAGCCATAACAGACTCCCCTCCAAAGATGTCATTATTTTTAAGCTTTTCCTCTTGAAAAATCCTTCAGTGTTTTGCCTGAGCTGCCCTTTCTGTTTGGAGCACTTTCTGGGGATGCTGCTCTCCGACTCAATTGAAGTAGAGTACCCCAAAGCACTGCACTTTCAAATTGCCAGTTCACTTCACCACTGTGGAGGACTCCAATTTGGTGGGAGCAAGCTCTGGCAGGGAAAATTGACTGATTGATTGTTCAATAAGATTTCATAGTTTATGGCTTTGCCTCCTATCAACAGATTTATCAGGCGTATTGTTTTGTTGTGTCTCTTGCTACGGGCGGCAAAAATCATACAATTTAGACAGAGTTTTGAGAAAAGTTTGAAAATTTTAATCTTTGTGATCTTTACAGCAATTTTTTCACCTGTGATGCTGAGAATCTCATATTGGCTGTGGTAACTTGGTAACTTCCTGGCTAGTCTTATCTAGTTATTATCTAATGATAATTATTATTTTAAATTCAATTCAGTTCAATTTAATTTTATTTATATAGCGTCAATTCACAACAAGGTTGTCTCAAGACACTTTACATATAGAGCATGTCAAGATCACAC
>JAQNCA010000031.1:896808-910547 GCA_029783725.1 Acanthurus tractus
ATCTGCGAGACAAGAAAGCACAAAAGACTCCGGGGAAGGTGGCAAGTTAGTAAAGACATGAATTGAGCATGGATGCAAAACATAAAGGGAGAGAGGCCCCTCTCACTTCACAAAGGTATTACCAAGTTGAAAATACGCCAGTGATGGGCAATTTATAAACAAAAAATACAATAAATCATTTTTCCATAATTGTCAAGTGAATAATCTTGAGCAATTGACTGTCTATGGCAATACTTGATATGCCTCTTTTTGTTGGCATATAAATAACTAAGCTATACTGACACTAACTATGGCGCATGAGAACTATGACAGTGGAGGGAAACTCGACAAAGAAAACCAATTCAAAGTCAAATGCGATCCTCTCTTTGAGGAGGCAAGTTCAAAAATAACAATATCAAGTAAATTGTGGGTTGTCATTATTTTTCGTGGGTCTCTTTTCCTTCCGCGCTTGCTGTGAAGTGATTGGATTGCAGTTATTAGCAAAGACTCTCTGCGGCTGTAATTGCCATATCAGGATTGAGTCATGGGGAGATGTGTGATGGCTGTGAGCAGTGAGGAAAAGAAGGGAGGGCAGACAATAATTAGGTTTGTTACATTTGATTGATGCACACTTTCATCCAGCTTCTCATCATTTTCTCAAGGATTATGTACTATTAAACACAATGTAATTACTGTTGAGATCTTGGCCTATCAAGTTTATCTACTATGGAAATCACTCCTGTAATGTTGTGATGGAAATGAAGTACCTTTAGGCTAATGGCTGGAGCTCCAGATAATGTACTGTGAAATGTCTTAAAGAGAGCAAGGAGCAGGCCTACTTCCGCCAACACAGAAACAATCCATGTTTCATGAGTCACTTCAGGAGAACAGTACCTGAAATAGCTACCTGCAGGTTGCCCTAAAATACAAAATCGTATGCAGAATAAGGGTAAGTTGTGGTTAATTGCTGTTACGATAAAAAAAAAAATCTCCAGAGGAGCTAGCAAATGGTTTTAATATAATTTCCTCAAGTAGTTACTGTAAGTATAAGTGTTATTAAAACTGAAAGAAATGGTGCATTTTTGATGACAGTTTTTTATCCGATTATATTCAGAGTAGGGATAGACCAAGTATCGGCTGCTGATGTTTGGCATTTTGACACATATCTGCATCTGCCTATTTTTTAAATCTGACGGCCAATAAGAGACCGATTTAAAACTGGGTTATTTTGGCTCTGATGCAGCAGTGCATCTCTGTCTGCAGTCACCACTCTGTCTCCAGAGTTTTTCCACCCACAGCACCATCTGATTGGTTACAGGCAGAGCCACGGCATGGGTAAGAGCCAATCAGCAGAACTTTAGGGAGCTATTTACTTGTTGAAGTTTTTATTTAAATTTATAAGACAAGCTGGTGAACCTGGGAGCTCCCTGCACTTTTTGTTAGAATTTTATAACAAAGGTAACTATTGTCTAAGATTAAAAAAGAGCCTTTAACATGTTGCAAATCTGAAAAGCTGTTCAATAAACATACGCTTAAAGGCATTTAAATGAAGATAAGTGTTAGAGTTTGTATTATTCAAAATTTTGACGCCAATATTTTCACTTTTACTGCAAATGAATATCGGCTCCAAATATCGGCCTCCTTGACTACTAATAATCGGCATTGGTATCAGCCCTAAAAAAACATATTGGTTTATCTCTAATTCAGAGACTTTTAATACTGCAGTGAATTTAATATAATAAACAACTTTTGCAGAGCAGACTGATCTAGACTGAGTAGACTGAGACTGTTAGATTGGAGATTCTCCACTGGTTATGTTAACAATACATTTAGATATTAAACACATGTACCACCACCTTCTTACCTGTTATAATTTTGATGTTTATTCCATGCACTGTGAAAAAAATTCAAAGCACTAGCATCATCTTCTAAGTAGTAAGACTCTGTGCCAGCATCAGTATTGTAATATTACCACAGGTTTAAGGAAAATACAAACAATTAATTTTGGTCATAAAAAAGTAAAACAAATTGTATGGGTAAGAGACCTAAAAATGTTATTTTGATATGCCTTAAAATTAAATGAAGCAGTACATTTAAAAAAAAAGTGCTAACTTCGTAGTAAGTCAGTCAGCTGTCATGAATTCTTAAATGTTAGAAATCTGTGTCCTCTGTCTTCAGTGCATAAGAACTAAGAATCTTATATTAGAAGCTAAAAAGCTAAGCTAGTGAACCCTAAACTTAACAAAATATATAGCTGAAAAAAGCAAAACCTCTGATCCAAGAACTATACTTCAGGGCAACTGTTCTTGCCTTCCCAAAAAGTGTCACATTCGGGAAAGAGACTTAATAAATAGGATCAGTCGAGTTAATTACTAGATGATGCTTTCAAATCATTGTTGCTGGTGAAAGATATCCTGGTGATGATGTATCTAATTTTTCTAACAGGAGCCAATGTTACCATCAGCTCTTAGCATGTAGTAATTAAGCTGTATTGCGAAAATATAAAGAATATACGAGGAACAAACTGTAATGTCCACATTTTCTTCAAGGCATCAGAAAAAAACTGTGATTTTGAACTAAATTGCTTTTGGAAAGTTTAGATTTTTTTTTTTTCAGCTTTCCTTTTATTAAATATACACTTCAGCATAAAAGACCAACTCATAATGTACATTATTTTAAGGACTGGCTATAAAGTACTTTTCATAACCAATATTAATACTGCTGTGTACTGTAATGTTAGGAATAGAGTTTGAGGTGACCCGATACAAACTACAGCACAGTAGGTGAATAGCATCCAAATGTGATCTGGGTCAGATAGAGGTCAGCAACAAGGCATTTTCATGATGCAATGGAAACAGAGTAGTGAAGCCTGCACAGAGAGCCCAGTGTGTACTTTAGTTCCATAGCAAGGTTATTTATCCTGTCTAATATTTCAAATTTAGACTTCTGTTTAACCGGATTCCGGGTGTTTAAAGTTATCAACAGAAACAACATTAAGAGCATTGACGAGGAGAATATGAACCTTTGTTAGCCCTGGGGAGAAAAAAAAAGTTTTTAATTTAGTTTGAGTTTAAAAGCAGTTAAAAAACAAATTAGACACAGTTTTAGTGGAAAAGTGCAGCCTACAGATACCAGTAATTGTAAGTAAGCCATTTGCAATCTTAATATGTAGGGCACGAAATGAAAACTGTCCTGAATGGGAAAGTAAAACAGAAACCAGAAGAGACCGACAAATTCCATGCTGTAATTCCACACATGCCTGCTCTCACAATTAGTTTTAGTCTTTGTTTCTTTTTAAGTACTCTATGTGTAACACTTAAGCACCAAATGCAAAAAGTATAGTACAATATAGAGCAAAATCCTGAGTGCAGACATATAACATGTGTGTTTAGTTTATTAAATGCAAGAAAAAAAGATTTTTTTAGCCATTGTTCTTTGGCTTGTTCTACCTTTAACAAAAGTGGGTTACTTGACTCCTTGCTTGTCTACCTTGTTTATGAACCATAGCCTATTTGTTTTTGTGCTCTTTCCTCACCTTAAGTCTTCTTCTATGAAAAAAAGGATGATTAAAATTATTTGAGCTTGTTGTAGCCTGTTGTTGTAGTGCACCTGCTTGATGTGGATGTGAGCCACATTTCATGCACCACAATTTGATGTGTTCATTTATGGCATAAAGCCATGGCACATCTTTTTAGAGAAAAAGTCTTTTCCTCAGCTCAAATTCAGCTTAATTTGTTTTTTTTTCAGTTTTTGCACACTGATTTATTAACATTGATAACATTATTAACTTTGATTTATTAACATTTGTTGGCAACACCATAGTGAAGATTCTGAATAGCATGATATATATATATATATAATGTTAAAAACCTTATTGGGCAATGTCCTCATGTGTCAGATTGTGTACTTCACTAGGCCACTTCACTGCTGATTAACTTAATTGGGATTAAAGCACTAGCTGAAGAACAGCACTGGATGAATCAAACTATGCTATTTAAAGTTATTTTGAACAACATCTCATTTAAGGCTGTAATTCTTTAAAGGAAAACTAATAAAGTGAGTTTTTGGTTCAGTTAAGCACAAATCAAATAGTTAGTTGTCTACCATCATGCCACCACAACGCAGTGCTTTACCCAGTCTTCTTAATTATAAGTCAAAGCTTTAAGGTTTAGTCTTGGATTATTTTGTGAAATAAGGGCAGAGTGACATTTTTCTCTCGTGATGTGTGTACCTGTTTAAAACACAATTTCTAGTTCCACAGATGAGGATAAGAGCTTTTATAATGTCCTGTAACAATAACTGGTGTGGCTAATTGTTCTAGTGAGAGTTGCTCTTTGTTAATGTGCAGAGCGACTGTTTAGGATAATTACAGTCTTTCACAGTTGACAGAAGGTGAGAGGTCATATGCTGCTAATGGGCTCACAATAGCCTCTTTGTGCTCGGCATGGCAGATAACAGTTGTTCTGCCAGTTAACATGGCAGCAAATAGAGACTGGTAGAAAAATTCAAATGATGAAGAAAGGAAATAGAAGATAAATATATTAAATCAGTAATTCTTGAGAAATAATTGACTGTCATGATGGTCAAAAGGTAACAAATAAGAACATAGTTAAAACAATGGCAAAGTGCAAAATCCATGCACTGCACAACACTGAAGGAAGTGAACCCCTGAGGTTTGGCTGCTAAGCTGTCTCTGCAGAGAAAACAACAGTTTGGCCAATGATTGCGTGTAGAGGGCCGAGAACAATCAATTAAAAATTGATAAAAGTGTTCAGCAGAGTCAACAACTCTGTCACATGCTAAAAGCTTGCAGATGTAAGTCAGTTAGCAGTAAAATGCCTTTACTCATGAGACGAGGGGTTAATGGTAGTCCAGCCAGTTGTCAGAACATGTTATTAAGGAAACTCAAGTAGTCCATGCTGACCAATCACAGTACTTGCATGACAGACACCTTCAAACACAGCTTTAAACTCGAAAAATAAGAAAAAAGAAAAAATTACAAAAAGAAAATTTTTCATAGCAACAACTACAAACTAGTGATGGTAGTGCTTTGCAATATTATTTTGTAATGCAATGTAATATAAAATACAAATTGCTAGTAAACAAGGGTGAAATAAGAGCAAAGATAAGAGTCTGTCAGCTGGTCCTGAAGCTCAGAACACAGCTATCGGGCCCAACCAAATTATCTCAAAACAAAAAGCAAATTATATGAAATATCAAAATGAAAACAACAAATGCTCAAAGTAATTCAGAATTCTTTTTACTGCCAAGTACAGAGTTAGTCTACACGCTAGACAAACCAGCGTGGCTTTATTCATTTTGTCATAAAAGAGAAGGTAATACGGAAACACACTTCTCACTATGAGAGAAATATAAGAAATTTTTTAGCTTCTCTTTTTAAAGTAGAATGTATCTTATTTTTCTTTATCTGCCTGATCTCAGGAAACAAGAAGAATCAAGGGAAAAAAGTGTGAAGTCTGCAGTGGCCTTGTATGCATGTGCACAAGATTTTTTTCCCTGTGTTTTGGCCTTTTGTCCTTACACAAACTAAGTGTAGGTCACTGGAGGTGGACCCTCTGGAAAACCTGGCCAGGGTGGGAACATTCAGAAACAGCCTTGATGATGTGTTGACAGGTAAAAAAAGGTTTAGGCCTGTTTTGAAAATGTGTGCCATTTCTCTTTCATTAATACAACATGAGACCATAAAGTGCTGATGTGGCTAACAATATTTTCAATGTGTATACATAAATGTACAACTACTTCTCCACTTCACTAAGGAACAGAGGCATCAAAATGAGCTGGAGAGGTCACCCTAATGGTCAGACTCTCCCATAACATAGTCCCTGTATCAATACAGCTGTTATTTTGTTTCAGCTGCCTCCAAAAAGGGCCTGTAGTTGCGGTTAGCATACCAGTAATAGCTTTTCTTCAGGCTTCTTGTCCAACATGGCTTTAGGGTAAGAGGTTGTGCTGCAGCATGTGGGTTTGCCATTCCCTTGACTGCACACCAGTTGTATTTTTGCATTTAAATTTGGAGAGAGATCATTGTAAAACAATGCTTGTGAGGAAAGCATTTTTTAAAACAGAGCAGAGACAAACCCTTCAATTAAAACATATTGGTGTACATTTGGACAAGACCTTTGATTGCAAAATGTGTTGATTGTTGTATTGTGTAGTACTAAATGTAGTTGTAAATGTTTCTGTATAATTACATTTGCAAAAGAATGAGTGTGTGCACAATGTGTTTGTTGTCTTGAGATCATCTCTATTTAGTTTCTTACATGAAACAAGTCATTCAGTAATATGTAATTTGTCTTTGACATTAATGTAACTTGAACATCCATACTAGCAAGCCTTATTTAAATTAGTAATTTGATCTAGAATTGTACGTTACCTCTAATGAAACAAAAATCAAACAAAAATCACTTCTGTCTTTGGAGAGAAGTTTTAATGATAAGTAATAATGGATTTAAACAGATCTATTCAAAATTGGTTAGGCAGTGAGTGAAAAATCCTTATATTAGAATTACTAATAAAGAAAAATTGGCATCCTCTTTCTTCTCCTCGACCAGGGGTCGGCAACCTTAGATGCTCAAAGAGCCATTACCCGTTTCCCACAGAAAAGGAAACACTAAGAGCCGCAAAACCCTTTTGACATCTAAAATGAAGATAACACTGCATATATCTTCAGAATTTAGTTTCATACTTCACAAACCAATTAGGTAGCAGTGTTCCTCCCAGAGAATAAACTGGTGATGTGAGGCCCTTCACGCTAATATTTCCATGCTCACGCGCTTGTAGGGTGAATGCTTTTATTGAATTTAAACCCCCCTTCAGACATGTTCACAGTTCACTGATAATCTCTGGTATCCCTCCATGTCCCGTCTATACGTATATATGTGAGATATCTATACGTATATACGTCTATGGTTGAAATACTCAATCAATTACTCAAATCAATTACGCCAACGAGTGTAGCATGTTGTGTTTGTGACGCATATTTTGAGTGACAAAAAGAGGAAAGAATAACCGAAAATAAACATGTTTTATTTTAATGTTAGAGCACCATAATCATCAAATTTAGAATTAAATTTAAAAAAACGAACTAAAATAAAAGAAATTTAAATTAAATACTCATTTATTTTCAGAAGACACAGGGAGCCGCAGCAGAGTGACAAAAGAGCCGCATGCGGCTTATTGCTATTGGTAAAATCAATGACTGTAGTTCTCTTCATACAGTGATAAGTGATAAGTGTCCCGTGAAAGTTCTCCTGCTCCCGTCCTCCCCTTGTTATGTGTCACTGTCTTTTTATGTTTCTCGGACAGGATGTAACTGGAAGACAAAATTTGTTGCAACACTGTTGTAATGACAATAAAGCACTTGTCAATGCTTAATTCTTAAAAGAAAACTACCTGTGTAGATTTAAGAAACTCTCAGTGTTAATCACCATCGAAGCCGTGTTTCCATGGTGATTGTAAGAAAGGGAAATGTTGCACCTACCTTGGATTGTTAGATGTTACATGTGGAGTGTAGAACACACATCGCCGGTGCAACACACTGTTGTCACATCCATCTTATATAATTCAGTGGTAAATTGTTCTGGTTTGTGCCCACTTTAAAATCCCTACAGAAGAGGTTCTGAAGGTAAATGTAAACTTCACTTGCGTTCACCTTCAACTACATGCCTTTAAAAAAAAATACTCGTGTGTTTTGCCGTTTGTACTCTGTGTATGAACATTTCAGGTGCTCTGGTATTGATCTGTATGTGGACAGTGATTTCTACTCTTTCATCAAGATTACATCAGTATCCTTGGGCAGCCATTCAGTTGCTGAAGTATAGTGTAGCAGCACATGAGCTACAGTAGATACAACATTATGTACTGAGCTCTGTCATCAGCTTTCAAACTGACAGTCGCAGTGGTTGAGGTGAGGCTGCAGCTGCTGTTGTCTCTGATAGAATGTTTTCATTAGAGTGGAAAGCAGCAATGAGGAAGACTTACACCTTGAAAGCCCAGTGCAAGGTTCATCTGCACTCAGACACAGAGCAGTGTGGCCTGCTGTTTGCTTGTTCAATCAAAGTTTTTCAAGTTGCCATGAATTTCACATGTGTTATGTGTGTAAGAAACTCCCCCAAAATTGGGTAAATAGATTATACAGAAATGACACACAGAGGGGTTCATAAAGGTATGGTCTTATATTTAGATTTTAATTAGTTGCATTTAGAAAACTGTCAGAATGGTTTTTTTTTTTTTTTGCTCCATAATCTACTTTCCTTAAAATATTGTGCAGTGAATTCACTCTCCCTGACATCTGTTTACAATTACAGGGCAAATTTATAAAATAATGCAAAAACAGCCCATTTGTTTGGCCTGTCACCACCGGTAAAAATACTAGTTTCTTTTTTTCTCCCCATGCAAACATACGGCTTGCATACTATTAAAACTCCAGCCAGCAGAATGTGTCAAAGCTATTAACAATCCCCTTTTTTTTTTTTAGTCTCAGCACAGTAATTTTTTAAACAACACCCGCCTGACAATATTTTTTGGGATTTTTTGTCTGAAAGAGACAAGAGAGTCATAGAAATGAGGGCGGTGCAGTAAAATTGAGCATCTAAAGCTAACAAAGACAGATGGTGTGTGGAGCAGAGGTAGAAAGGAGGAAGCGGGAGGAGGAGGAAACGGGGGAAGCATGAAGAAAAGAGAGAAGGACCTGGCGGAGGAGATGCTCAGTATGCAGGAGGGAGAAAAAAAGCAGTATAAAGGAAGACATTGGTAATCGCTTCAGCTGTTTGTGTGAACAGAGGTAATGCACCAGCTCTTGCTCTCTCTTTTTGTATCAGTTTATCAGTATCTCTTATCTTATTGACAAAGCGTGTGGTGTCCTGAAAGCTGGGCCTGGGTCCAAAGCCAGCCTGCTGAGCCTGAGAGGAGCACAGAGTCATTGATATGGGGGATTATCTCTTATTATGGTCATGCCTCACTTTGCACCCATCCTACCACACATCACAGGACTGCAAAACACACACAATCACAGTGACTTTACACATGCCAGCTGAGCTGGTGTGTATTTGGGCTTGCACAGCTCAAAAGCCTATCTCACATCAGACACCCTCTCAGATAGGCCTTATCAGTAGGTAAAAGATGCCAAGTGCTGCAGAGACTCATTCCTCCCTCACTATTTCACCTGACAGGAGGAGCCATATGTGATGTTCAAGAAATCTGACAAGCCGCTGTATGGGAACGACCGCTTTGAGGGCTATTGCATAGACCTGCTGAGAGAGCTGGCCAACATCCTGGGCTTCACATATGAGGTCCGTCTGGTGGAAGATGGGAAATATGGTGCCCAGGATGAGAACACTGGCCAGTGGAATGGCATGGTCAAGGAACTAATGGACCACGTGAGTCTTTATGTATCATTTTTAAAGGAGTGCATAAATGTGTTTCTGGAAAGCAGATGTCAATTAACACTTTATTTTATATAACATCATTTATATAAGATAAATGATGTTATGATAGAAATTATTTTTATAACATTCCAGTTTACACACTCTGGGCCTTATTGTGCAAATGTCATTTTTTGCTACAAGTGTACGATCGCGAACCTGCTGTGTGTCTGTGTGCCGAGGGGCGGGAGGTCTGAGGATGAAGGCGGATTGGAGGCGTGTCCTGGCGTGTTTGCTATCGTACACCTGGCGCATTGAGGTCATAAATAAATAAATCCTTATAGTTCAGCCGCTTACGTTTGCCCTGGGTATACGATAGCAATATGCCTGCACCGCTGGCGCACAGCGGAACCAGTCTTTAAAGGGAATGAGAGCAGATTCTCCAATTGGTTCATGCATTTTTGGCCAGAGAAACACCCATGAAACACCTATGAATTGATGAGATGATTCTACACAGCTGATTGGACTACTGGCTGACCAGTGACGCACTGGGGTGGGTGGGGGGTGTCAGAGCAGGATTTATCTGCTGCTTCTGGAACAAGGTGGCAAAGGTTGACCTGGAAACTCCCCTGAATAAATGAAAACTTTCTCCGCCTAATGTGCCACATTATAAGTGAGCAGAGTGGAAGAAAATAAGAAAAGGAAGCCAGTAGCATGTTCCAGTAAAATTGGAAAAAATAGCAGTTTCTATGTCTGGTGTCAAGAAAAGCAGTTACTGATCAAACACTACATTAAATGAGAAATAAAAAAATCCTGTTAGAATCCATACCAAACTTTTTAGCACAAAAGTTCAAAAATAAACAACAAATGCCCCTCTTCTACACCTTAAGGACTTTTGAGACCTTGATTTTGTATATCAGTACAGTTTGTAATTGTGCTTTACCCATTAGTCAATCTGTTATCTGAGTAACAAGAAAAAAGGAAAGAGAAAAGAAAAAGAAACAGAACTTCGAATGACATGTAATGGCATTTCAGTCAGTTATTAAGCTCATTGCCAAACATATCTTTGGGTTTGGACTGCTGGTTGGACAAAACAAGTCAAAGATTTACTGATCCAATGCTTAGAGCAGCAAAAGTACCAAAATATATGCAAAGATTATATAACAGTAAAAGCCTGATGGGCATTTTTCACATTTATGTATCTGTTCACCTCACATAGGCTCTCCTGTGGTGTGCTGAGAACAGTTTTGCAGATGTACCAAGGATCAAGATCAAGATTCATTCATTCATTCATTGCTTTCAGTCAATGTTTTCACTACTTCACTCTAGTGTTAACTGACATATCAACAGCCATTACTATCCAGATATTTGGTCGGAAATTATCAAGAATAAGATGTAACCAGGAGGAGGTTACACTGAGACACACTCACAGGGGAAAAAAATGGAAAAGAACGAAGAGGAAGGTAATGACCAGCACTATTTGAAAGAACAGTGATGCAAGGATAACAGGGTCTGGTGTGACTTGTTTCCCCTACAGAGCTTATTAAAACACATACACACAAGCACAGACAATCTGTTCAGTGTTGATCATTACATCCGACAAAGTCCCAGTTAGGATAAATTGCATGGCCAGAAAAATATCAGGCACTGAACCACCAATAGTCAATATCTGACCCTGTTGGAAGAAGCACCCATGAGGGGTTTGGTTGGCCTTTTTTCCATCCAGACTTGTCTTTTGCTTCTAGTCTTGATCAGTGCAGTGACTGACCAGTACACCACATATTCTGGTCTTTGATGGATGAAGGGTCCAATGCCCTGTGCAGTGTTCATCATTGGTTTGCCCCATATTTTTTGCATAGAGGTCTGGCTTGACTTCGATAGATGATGATTGCAGCAGACAGGCCCCCAGAAGACTGGGGGAGTGTGGACTCACAAAGAAGAAGATCAGTTGGCAAAGAAATGTTACATTGAGCAGAACATGTTAAAAACATTCTGTCAGAGAAATTTAGCAAAATTATTTTTGGTCTGTCTAAAGCTCAAAGTGAAGTAAACACATTCTGATGTCTTTACACGCTGTAGGGTTGCATTAGAGTAGTTTGAGCAAATTCATGCCTGATATCAGCAAGACTTTTCATGTATTACAGCTGAGAGCAATGAGCTCAGTCATTCATCCTTGAGTGATAGATGACAACCTTCATAAGACAAAAAGGATATATCTTTGAGAAATGAAACAATTGACCTTGCTGTGAATGTTTAGCAATAATACACACAATGCAGTCGAGATTTATTAACTGTCAACAGCACAGCAGGGTTTTCACCCTAGATATGGTAACATGCCTTTCCTTTGCAAGCTTTATAGCTTTATACATTCAATCTATATATCCTTATGTCTCTGAAAGGATATGTCCAACATATAAGATCAACTTATGTATTTATCAGGCAAGGGGCTCTGCCAAATAAATATTTAAAAAAAGAAAGAAAAAAGAAATACAGCACAAACTCTTTAAGCAAACCAGTGGAAAGCAAACCGTTCCTAAGCAGGTCCTTAACAAAACACTAAAGGGATAGTTCAGTTTTTCTTTTTAAAGTGGGGTTTATTTGATACTTTTCCATAGTGACTGTATTACCTACAGTAGGCTGTGGGTGACATGCTACCAGTTTTGGAGAAGCAGAAGAATTAGCAATGTGGAAAGCTTTGCCTTGCCATTGGACAAACCATTCTGATGGGAAACTGAAGTCATTCTATCCATCTGTGCTTTTTCAAAGATGGCAGACCCTTAACAGCAATGTTTATTTTATCTCACAGAACACAGCAGTTCACAGTAGTCAGAAGTTGAGGAAGCTGAAGAAGAGGTAGACCAGCAACTCCCTTGTTTTCCATAGCAAAATTATTACTTTTGTCAAAGTAGTCTGGTGGTTTCTGAAAGAAAAAAAGATAAAATGGGCTCAGTTTAAAGAATTTTGCTGTTTGATGACAAGGTAAAGCAGTTTATTGCTAAAAATCCTACACCGGCTCAAAAATCCTACACCAGTCCTCCAGTTACTTTTCTAAAAAAGGGGTGGGTAATACACTGACTATGGATAAAAACCCAGTTTTAACAAAACATGAAATATCCCTCTCACCCCACTCTTGACAAAACTTTATCAGATGTAGCATTTGTTCTGCTTTTTTTTTCTACTTAGCCAAGGAACTTTCCAAGAATTACATTTTGAAATATATATTTCGGAAGGTGATATCTAAGGAAACAACTCCAAGTATTTTAAATGTTGCTGAAAGTGCTGCCAGGCAAGTATGACTTGACTTATAACAAGGATAACATAATAAATAAGAGAATCTTTTTACTACCACATCTGTAACAACCAGACGGAGAAAAAAATATAAAATCATTCTGTAGAAAAGACAGAATTCAAAAAAAGACAACAAATGTAGAATGTTTGTTTTAAAAACAGGGATGTCCAAGTCATCCACAGTGAGCAGAATCAGTGGTAAGCAAAGACGAACTAACAACGCGGTTTGAGACATTTGATTTTGTTTTGAGCCACTGACTGGCAGAGCCTTAGCAGAGCCCGGCCTTGGTATATGCAAGTATTTTTTGGGTGTCTTTTGTTATTGCAAGTTTGAAAAAAAAAACTCCAGCATTTACAGCACCACTTCTTTTATTGTTGTCTGACACATAACCACTTACCTCATTATCAGACAGTGCATCTTAACAATGTAGTCAGCCTGGCTTTTGCCTTTTTATGGCTTATTTTCAAAATGTCCATTTTTGTAAAAACAAGTTGTGTACACAATGAAATACTAAATATCAAAGCCTCACAAATTCATGTTATTGGAAGCCAAGGATTATGTGTTGCAATAGGAGGGGATTATATGTGTCACAAGAGTAGCAACTTTACTACTCTTACACCAGAAGTCAAGATAAATCTTGTTTGTCATCTCTCCATGTCCTTTTAGTGGCTCCATTTAAATTTTTTAGTAGTAGTGATAGAAAAGGTTGAGATACAAAAAAAAGATGTCTTTGCCTATTTAAAATGAGTGCATTGGAGGTATCTCCTCAAAAAAAATTCTTATTCTATTTCTGAGAGGATGAAAGCCCCTTCTAAAATGTCATTATTTTAGTGTCTGCAGCAGAGTTGTCACTCAATCACTAAGAGCATGCTTGATTTCCATTACGTGATATCTTGTACCTCGACTTGTACTGACATCATGTTGTAGCATCTTGACATGTCTGTTTTTTAGAACAAAATTCCATAATTAGATACTGCCTAACATTGCACCAGAGCATCATGTTTTATCCTGTACAGTTGAACTGCATGGCTCGCACATGTAAAAAGAATAATAGCTCAGGCTAAGTGCTAAAGTCAGATCGGAAGAGC
>JAQNCA010000031.1:910647-950760 GCA_029783725.1 Acanthurus tractus
AACATTGCACCAGAGCATCATGTTTTATCCTGTACAGTTGAACTGCATGGCTCGCACAGGTAAAAAGAATAATAGCTCAGGCTAAGTGCTAAAGTCAAAAGTTTACTTAAACAAGTCTAATCATATCAGCTGGACCATAGAAGGAGAGTTAAAACTTTTAGTGCTTAGCACAAGTAGTAAAATATTGGTCCAGTTAAAACTGTTCTCTTTTGGTGTTAGTCCTCTACATCATATTTAGTACAAGGCCATGGCAGGCTACAATTTCCAACCATCCTAACAAAAGGAGAAAGTAGGTAAAGAAAATAAATGAATGCTTTGATTTAGGTTATAAGGAGGGAAAGGTGAGTTTAGCAGTGGAAGCATACTTGATGGGTGGAAAGAAAAAGAGGGCTTTAAATTTCTTGCTAAGTGCCTCGGGACAGACACAGTAGTGTGTAAAGACCCGGTTTTCTTAATTTGATTGCCTTTAAGCACTCTCTGTGCCCATGACTTATGGCCCATCTCTCTTTCTTTTTATGTTTGCTGTTGACAGAGAGCTGATCTGGCAGTGGCTCCCCTTGCCATCACGTATGTACGTGAGAAGGTTATCGACTTCTCCAAGCCCTTCATGACGCTGGGTATAAGTATACTGTACCGCAAGCCCAACGGGACCAACCCAGGGGTCTTCTCCTTCCTCAACCCCCTCTCGCCTGATATCTGGATGTATATTCTGCTGGCTTACTTGGGTGTCAGTTGTGTGCTGTTTGTCATAGCCAGGTAACATGTCACTTCCAGTGATCACAGCCTCAAACGACGTCAGACACATGCTTAGCTGCCATCGCTCGGCCTCGCCCATTCGACTAACAGCAAGCTAATCTCTGTAATTACAGGATCTGCGTCATGAGAACACTGACTTGCACATAGTAAAAGATTACCACTCAGTGACAGTGCTGACAGAAATCAATGTCCTTTTAAAAAAAGCTTAGACTGAATGTCATTACTGTGTAATGGGTTTAAAGCAGTTTAACCAAGAAGGATCACATGAGCACTTGCCTTCTCAATTATTAGACTTTCATAAAAATGTATATTTGCTTGTGAAATACCTTGTTTCAGATTGGCACATGGCAAGGCAGGCTACTTCAAGTCAGTCTCTACTCATGTTGGTATCAGTAACTAAAATCAAAGGAGATACGGACATAAACAAGAACAAAGATTTTAGGCAAAGATGCTGTAGGCTTATCAGCCATTTAAGGGTTGTGTGTATGTGTCTGAGAGAGTGGCAGAAAGGTTGTTCACTCATATGGATCTGTGCGCATAAGTGTGTGTGGGAGATGTGTTGAGCTCAATGTGAACACTGCTGCCCCTCTCCCACCTTTCCCTCACTGTCCCCAGTGTCTCAGATCATGCTGTCTTTTCTTTTCTCTCGTTTCTTTCACCTTGCTTCAAACTCATCGATGACTCAGAGATGTTGCCCTTTTTTGCCTGTGTTTTTCTGCTTGTGTCCAGCCACTGTCAAATACAAAAAAGGCGTACGTGTTTAAAAGTAGCTGCTTTATTTGAATTCTGAGACTGCAACTCACCAAAAACACAACTTGTTGGAAAAGTTAAGGGTCACACCTGATTCTACCACTGGAACCCCTTGGGTTCATAACAGCAGTGAATCCATGAAGACATTATGAAATATAGGTCTTGGCTACTTTGCTTTGTTAGGCTTCTAAAGAATAAACAACCATGAGCTGCAAGATGTCAAAATCTTCTTGAACCATCAGTGCTTGTCTTTAAAGTGTTTTTTTTAAAGTTGGTTTGGATTACTGTCTTACTCCTACACCTAAGTTCTCTCATTAGTGCGGCTGTGACTTTATTTCAGGTATTTCACAGCAGTTCATCTCTGCCACTCAAGTTTAGATGTTGTTGCTTTACAAAGAAACAGCATCTGGAGAGGGAAAATACAATTGTTTAAATACAATACTCACATGCCTTGTGTGAACATATCTGAAGGCGTTCAAGGCTGTAAAACTTGTCTGGATTGAAACGTATGATGTTAGTGATGGAAACTGATTAAATCGTGCAGCGGGCTCACAGAGGCCACGCTAGCTGGTTGGTGCAGTTGTTCTGTGTGGGAAGTATGAGTAGAGCATTATACTGATTTAAAATATGAAGCCATGATAAAAAAAATGACGTACTTATAATAACTGTGCTTTAGAAAAAAACATTCTATAAATCGGAGCTTTTTTAATCAGGATTTTGTAAAGTTTTAACTTCTTTGCTCTGTTAGTATCACAAATGCTTATTGTGATGTACCCTAAACATGCTAGAAGAAAACCTTTTGTGGAATGGTAGCTGTTGAATTTGTCACAGATAAAAGCTATGCTGTATCAGAAGTTTGGTGATGCAGCAAATATCAAGAATACTTTGACTGGTGAAATGATACAACGCATAATTTGTACCAGTTATCTTTACTTGTGTCTCTACCAAGAGAAATCCTCTCAGGAGATAAAATGAGACTGACTTGCTCAGTGGATCTGATGGCTCTTGCCGTTTGAAGCATGGTGAAAAAAAGAGAAAGAAAAGTACATGTTAACTTTAAAACTTTTGGGAGACATTGGCTTTCTTGCAGTCATGACCTGACAGTTTTACTGTTAACACATTTGTGTTTTTTCCGATGTTACTGGCAATATGATCATACAAGAGAATAAAAAGCGGCAACTGTCATCTAAGTTGGCTCAGAATATGCACCTATCTGTATTTAATATCACATTAAGTGCTTGTTTGGGTAAGTGTATTAATTCCCCCCCTCACTTTATTCCTTCTTTTGCCCTGTACACATAAATGCATGCTGGGTTACAGTTGCATGTTAATGCTGTAAGGTGTAGCATATACAAGTCTCACAAAATTTCTTGAAATGAGAAGCAGATTACATATTGTAAACAGAAAATGGAGAGATTAAAGCTTCACCATGACAGGATTTAGATCAGTTTAAAATGTAGCAAGGCTGAGTCTGATGAAAAGAGTTTGTGTAGCTGAGCCATCATAGAAGTGCATACTTTAAATATCTTCTGACATTCTTCCCTGTGCTGTATGCTAGCATGTACATAGCCTTCTTATTTGTAATCCAGATTGGTACTGTCACTCTGATACAGTTGGGGTAAGTTTAGTTGTGGTGCTCATCACAGAAATTCAGGCTGTTGTCTTACCAGAAGGAGTGTTGCTGCTGTTAACAGAGACAATCCAAAGACCCTCATGTGAAAAGTTTGCACTGAAAATACCCTCTCCACAAGAAACACACCCTATTCCATATTCACTGTTTTCAGATCTGATGCCTTTGGGCAGGAAAAGTGACCTCTAAACCCTTACAAATCATAGCTAAAAATGTGTTTTTTCATCAGCCATTGCTGTGGCAGACATTTGGTTAATTATTAGCACAAAAGTATATTAAAGTTATAAGCATATGTAGGCTCAGAATTTGACACGAGTTCATGAGCCATTTTGTTAGGCAAAGAAATATCAAATATCATTCAGGTTAGGGATCCAAGTACAGGTTTAAAGATGAAGAAGCACCTGCTTGATGTTGGGTTTTTTCCTCTCCCCCAACCACAAGAAACAGAAAATGTTTCTCTAGAAAATGACTAAGAGTCCCACATATCAAAGTCATCGTCACTGTTGTAGTTCTACCACACCACCTTAACAACATCAAAATGTATCCAAACAAAAGAGGTTTGCATCTCACTTAAAAGTAAATCCAGAGTTGTGTGAAATGTATTTCTTTCAGCTTCGGTTCAGATAGGATTTTAGTGTGTTAAGAAATCAAACTCATTTCACAAACCTTTGTGAGACCAAACTGTCTGGCACATTCTTTTAACAGACAGAATCTAATAAAAGGATTAGTTCCACTGTGCATTTATATACTGTTTATATTTGTGTGTGTACACATTACACATTTTATCTATGTATGCTTGTGCTTGTGCTGCACTGGGTGACTGACTGGTTGTATAAGTGAGAGACCGAGAGAGGCCCAATACTAGGACTGATGTACACAGTGCTAGAATTAGATCAGGTTCATTTTTTCATCCAAAGGCCTTTACAATATGGATACAGTCCTCAAACCACATGATTTCTCTTATATTTCCTCTAATGACGAAAACAGCTCTGCCGCTGCTTCAAGCACAGGTGATAAAACACATGAATAAAAACAACCTCTCAGAGTCTGACATTCGATAAGGCCTGTGCATAATCACCCTGTTACACTTTTCATCAAACTCCCTACATCCTACACATCTAACCTATTTCCTCAGAAAGAGGGAGAAGCAGAGGTAAAATTGTGTGCAAATCATTTTCTTCATTTAAATACTCATGACTCGTGATATTGACATCTGGTTCTCGCCTGTCTTAATCAGTTTTTTTTTTGAACATGTGCTCACATTAAAGGCACAGCCCTCAACAAGTCCTCGATATTGTAGAATAAATCGCATTCATTCAATTATGATGAATATTGAGGATAAAATCTCAGATTAAAACATAACAAAGCTTTTTTTTCAGTCTTGAATCTAACAAAGACAAAATATGGTTATAATAACAATTTTAATTTTATTAGGCCTTCAACAGAAGCTTTTCTAAAAGATCTACTGTACAAATAAACATGTTCCAGGAGTAAGCTCAGTATAAGGTCGATGATATAAATGCAATCTGATGGCCTCCTGCTATTGAAATAAATCAAGCAAGATTAAACATTTTTATTTGGTTTCTCACATTTCATATGCACATGAATAGTCAGGACACAAGGCAAAAAAATCAATCATATAAAATTACAAATTAAAAGAGAAGGAACCATTTAAAATTACATTTTGACCTGAAAAATAGTTTTCCCTCTTTTTGCATCTTTGTTTCTGCAATTTAGATGCTTAATGAGTTCTTTGTGTGACCTCTTTAAAAGCCTTGCAGTAGCTAAACATTGCTGGAAATAGAGGGCAAATTCAAAAACACTGAAATAAGTTGCATCAATATAGCAACTTCTTGAAGTTTTTAACTTTCAAAGCTCTTTACAACACATGCCACATTCACCCATTTAAACATAAGCATGAAATACTCTCAGGGGCTGCCATGGAAGTGTCAAACTGCTCATCAGGAGCAATACAATACTCTCTATTAGAAGCTTTCCACAATATTTCTATGCTAACATCAGTGGCAAAGCCATCAGGAGAAGGTTTAGGCTTAGTATCTTTTCCAATATTTTGACTTATAAACTGGTAGAGCAGCGATCACCACTACAACATTATTTGAAAAGAAATCAACAGAAATGTTAAATATAGTAATCTCATCCTCCGTTGTTTGCTGGAGGATGTTAAAAACAATGGTCAAAGCTCAAGTGTAGACACATAAAGACTGTCAGCCTGGAACAGAGAATTCTGACTGTTAACTCATTTTTCCTGACATTGGCGTTATCATGCGTATCATCTTTGGGGTTTTCTGCAGCTTGACCCTGCCCCGGCAAAAGATAAAAGCCTTGCATTGTTTCTGCGCTGCTGGTGAATTCCTCAGTTTTTCGTCTGAGCTTATCTCTGCACTGACCTTGCACAAACTTTCTCCGTATGCAGTACAGATGACCTGAGATAATGTAAGGGCAGTGTAATTGGATCAAAATGACAGCACACAGGCCAAGCAGTTAAGCTGCGTTGTCTTCTGTAAACACTGTTGATTTAGCATTCCCTGACCCAACTAGCGGCAGCAGCAGCAGTCTGGTCAGCCACTCCTGTTATCTAGCTGACAGCTTCACTCATCTATGTTCACGGAAAGCAATAATTGGCTTTTCACAATGTAACTTGAGGAAACACACAGACCTCTGCACAAATGATTGGGTCACATAGTCACATACACCACATCAAGGTCGCAGTTCAGCTGAACTCAATTTGGCTTGCAAATTGACAAGCAGGCAAATCTGGGGCAAATTGAGTGAGCTGACTGATTGATTTAAGGCCAGGGTTTCTCCTACAGCAGAAACAAAGGGGAAACTCAGAGGTCCTTGAGCTACACTACACAATATCCTCCAGAGTGTTGTAGGGGTGAAAATGAACGCTACTGCCAACCACATTATAATGGTGAAGCCCATTAGTCAATGACAGGGGACAGTTATGATGCTGTCATTTTATCGATACAGCCATACATCTTCATATAGAGTAGTGTATTGCAGTATTCAACCCAGTAGAACAGTATTTTCCCCAAAGGACAATGGATCAAAACCTTGGCATGTGGTGCTGTAGCAGTTTCATCTGCATTATACGCCATGCAGATGTTACATCCACTCCAGGATATCGTTTTTGACTTCCAGCACAGTGGAAAGGACCACACTTAAACGAGTCTGCATTATGCATTGCAATTTGATTAGTCAAACCCTTGCGTCTGTTAAACAGCTTGAGTCAAGATAAGGCCCTGGTTCCCCCTATCTACTCCAGCGCAAACCAAATCAGGTCAGGATGCTTAATTGTAGACCAATCAACCTTTACTAATGTAATGTCACTTTTATTTAATATGAATAAATGAAAAATCTCTCTGCTTGAGGAGTGAGTCGAGTGAGGGGGAGTGCCGGGCCAGCGTGGGCATGATGGGAATGAACCGTTTGATCTGCTGAATATTAATGCTCCACCAAGATTATAAGGATTATTAGTTCTTTTCTTGGCTGACAATGGAGTTATTTTCAGACCCCATTGATTAAATTACTGAGGGAATTGCCTTTGATATGAGCACTCCTACGCGTGTAGTCACTTTTGGAATATGAGTGGTGTTAATTCTAGCCCACTCCTCAAGTATTGTATGTTGTCAGAATTTGAAAAAAAAACAACACAAGAGAGAATCAGATGAGCTATCATTTGAGGCTTTATTTTGACTAATAGATTTTTTTGGTAAAGACAACCAAATAAACATCTTGCAGTAATCCATGTAATAAACTCTTAATTTACTAATCAAATTAAAAGGATAGCACTCTGAGGTATGTACATGAAGTTTAGGAATGCTTATTGATGTGGAGTTCTTAGGCATTATTTGTGCCCTGTGTCTCATCTCTGTATATGACTAACTAACCTTTGCTTTCTCTCCCCAGGTAGGACCACAACTCTTGGTCTCTCTCATTGTCTACCCTTGTGTCCTTATGCGTAAACATATGTGTTTGTTTTCTCTGTTAACTGTCACAGGTTTAGTCCCTACGAGTGGTATAACCCCCACCCTTGCAACCCTGACTCGGATGTAGTGGAAAACAATTTCACCCTGCTAAATAGTTTCTGGTTCGGAGTTGGAGCTCTCATGCAGCAAGGTAGACGCCTCTGCCTGCCCCTTTTCTCTAGCACAAGTCCCACTTTTTTGCTGGGGGTAAACCTTGCTCTTTGACCAGGCCCATGACCATGCATGGGGGCCTCTGTGCATGATGCTAGATGCCTCATTAGTAGAGTCCAGCAGGATGGACTGAGTAGGGTTTGAGGGACGTGAACAATGAATGAGGATGGTGTTCCTGCATGCTCCCCTTCTCCAAACTCCCTAACTACCCTCCCCTCCTTCTTCTTCCATTCCCCACCTATTCACAGCCATCTGAGAAAGGTAAGTGTACCAACCCAGACCACCTGCAATGGAACAAAAGGATGATACTGACTGAAAATGTGAACTTAGCAGCTTGCCCTGCCTGTTTGGTTCTGTTTCTTCCTGCCAAACCAATGCCATATCTTCTCAACTAGTTTGCATTTCTTAAGACTGAGGAAAAATAAACGTCAACAGGAAATGGAATGCAATAACAGTTTTGTGACCTGTTCCTTTACAATGCATGTTACTATGGAAGATATGTTTCTTATTAAAATAAGAGTTTAGATTAAAACAATTGAAAATGCAACAAAGTCAAAACAGATAGATAATTTTATGCCATGAAAAGCATGGCATGTTCGTTTTTGTAACTGCATCAAATAATGCAAATAGAAAACAAGAAGTAACTGCTAAAGTTAGAAGCTGATCTAAGGAGTCAGATCAACCAAATTACATAAAAAACCAAATAAATACAAACTTCCTACTTTAAGTGGTATCTAGCCATGCAGATAGTTTGGTGTGACATGTCCAGATTTTGAACATCTGTCTCTGGAATTGTTGCCCCCACCCAATACAAAGGACAAGAAAGAAAATTAATTTTCCGGTGCTCACAGTATTGATATAAAATATAAAACAAAAAACAAACAACTGATATTATTTGAATCCCATCAACTAGTGTGATGGTTTGGGACCCAGGACACATTTACAGATACACATACACATTTACAGTGCAGAGAATGGGGGAATGGAGGTGGAGAGGTTAGGGAGGTTTGCTGGTTGAGCCAGAGGGAAGAGGGGGTGAAAGTAGATGGCAAAGGTTGGCCTCACTGAACAAGCAAATGAGAGTGGCGTGGGCAGGCAGGCAGAGCAGGAGGTGAGCAGGTAGGCAGGCATCAGATGATACACTGTAGCTGACACTGAGGGCATGCTTAAGGGTGCATAGAGGTAGGCAGAAAGGCAGGAAATGGCCCACTGTAGCACATGAGAAAAGACTTTGCCTCTCACCTCCTCAATATAAAGGATCTTCTAATACCTCAAATGCACCTGGAGAAGAAAAGGATTGCAGAGAGAGCTACAAGTAAGGAAAATTCAGCTGTATTCTATGCTGTTAACTCGGCTGCAACACCCCTTTAATTGAATGTCTTTACTGACTGGACAGCTGATCTGAAGGGGGCACTAAATTGTTGGGTTGTGGTTGTGATAGAGATGACCAGGAAAACAGCTTGGGGGATAGTATGATGGCATTGACAGAAGCTGTTTATAGTCCTTAATAAAATAAAAATGTCTTAATCAGGAATAAAAAAAAGTGTCAAGTATTTCTCAGTTCTCTCAGAAAGACAATCAGCCAAGTCAATTCAGATATTTAAATTAATTTTGTACTTATGCTTTTGTAACTGCTTTTAAACTCTAGCAAGATCTTTACATGAACGTTTGTACTAGTAGGTTGTTGCTAGGTGATACAGCTGTACAGCATGTCATAAGTAAGTGACAACACTTAAGACTGACACTATGGAACCAGGAACTTCTCATTTAGCAACTTTGACGTCTTTGTTCATACCTTTCTTCCTTGCTTCTCTCTCCCATATCCCACTATGAGGAAGCTAAGACACAAGAAAGAGAAGCTAGCAAGGAGCGGAGTGAGAGGACATGCAAGCAAAATTAAATATACTCAATTAATAATATAAATCTACATGAGGAATAGTACTACACTTCACTGGAATATAAGCTCTGTGTATCTCTGAAGGCAAATTATCAAGCCCCTGAATGAGACCATAAGTACAAATGCTGCAGGGTTGATGATGGGCAGCTGGTAGGGCAGTTCAGCGGTTGTGCGTGATCGGCAGGGATCCAGGTGCCAGGAGAGTCAAAGAGGGATTACCAGGTCCTCGGGTCCACACCTCACACATACACAGTCACACACACGCTCACATACTCAAAGGAGCACTGTAGAAACAGGGAAGGGGGGACCACAGAAAAACACAAATTAATGACAAAACAATAATCATGACCAATTCCTTATTGCAAAATTAAATAAATTTAAAAACACAATTAATCACTCAAATTTAAAATTTATATACTGCTGACATGATTTACCGAAAAATAAATGGAAACAATATTTATCTTAACATTGCACATCTCTACTTTAGGTTTTTTTTTTTTTTTTTCACAGGTGGTGATTTTTACAAAAGCCAAGAGCAGCCATTGTTGCTATTGTATTTTATTCTGTTATCTTGTAATAATGAGGTAAAAAGCCTTTATTTTGTGGTAATGCATTAATTTATCACAAGATAACAAAATAGAAAAGATAGTACCAACCATGGTGGTCCTCACCTCTCATAAGCTTTACTTCCAAGCTCTAACTAACTTTTAGAGTGGCTTTTAGCTAATAACTTTCTTTTTGTAATTTCTGTAGTTTCTTATAAAATTAATATATAAATGATAAAAAAGCTTAAACTAAAAAGGCACTCAGAGAATGCAGACCTTTGCCAAGGCCAAAGTCTACCCCACTATGTGCATGCAAAATTACTTTATATTTCTAGATACATTTCTAAAACTAAATGATGTCAAAATATAGTTGTAGCTAGCTGAAGCCTTATTGTCTCAGCTGATTATTTAATATGTACTTCTATATTTAAAATTATACATATTAATTCATATAAAAATAATATCATTAATAAAAATATCAAACACTTTTGCTGAAATTACATAATGCACTTGGCAATCTTAGTTTATCCCTCTTCTTCTCTATGATGGAGTTAAATGCCAACAATCTAAATTTGCACATGATTATGACCATTATTAGCTGAACTTTGAATTTAGAACTTCACCACTATCTACTGAATATTATGTGACATACATCCTTTTTTCAGACTAAATCAAATCTTCTATTTTGTACTGTAAAAATGTTTTCATGTTTCCCCTGTGTAATTTCAGTCCATTTGAAAATACTATGAGTACTTTCATGGCAACTACATCCCTTTTCTAAATTTTCTGAGTAGCACTAAAAACAGACCAACAAACAAAACTAACTAAAAATATGTCATAAACATCTAAAATTTTCTGAAATCAATGGCACAGAATAAGAGGTGCAGGTACTCAAAGTATCACACAAAACAAAACATCTCTTCTTCATTTAACTGCCAGCACTGTGTTTGTTAGGAGGGTGAATTTTAAGAGACAGATAGCTCAAAACTTGGATAGGTAAAAAATAGATATAAGCAAGACTATACCAGAAGAGGTAAGTCATGTTTTTGGATGAACTGACCCTAGATGCCCTCACACATTCCCATTGTTACAAGGATTCATAACTTATTCCTTGCTGGCTGGTTGCATGATTTCTTACACTGCATGCCTACTAATGTCCCTAAATTATTATTATTATTTCAATCCTAAAATGAAAAAAATCTTTAAATAAGTTGCGATAAAAAATAAGTTTGATGCATTAAGCATATTTTTAGTTTACAATAAAGTGTTGAAGATTTATGTAAACGTCATGCATTTTATCTTTTAGATACAGTCAAGACTCGTGTTTTTTCTTTGAAATCCAGAAGATTAGATGTGTAGGTTTTACCAGTTGAGAAGATGTGGCTGAGGGCCAAAAAGCTGTGGGATTCGAGTGGACAAACACACAGTGTCTGCATGACACCGTGTTGGTCTGCACTGTAGAGAGGCCCCCCTGCTCGGGGGCTTGCCCCGCCCCCCCAGAAAACTGTGGGATGTGCTGTTTGGTCATGACGTTACCTTGGGTACATGACAGTCAGCCCCAACCAGGCTCTGTTTGGGTCGGCTTGATTCTCTGAGTGGGTTGTACCTTTTTTCTTTTTTTGGTTTCCAAGGTGGAACTGGCTAGGAAGCTTAAAGCTGGTAACATGTTCCACTTTAAAAACCTTTGTCTGATAGCCATCATGGGTGCAACACAGAACAAGCAGAATCCACTGCTCACAGTACTGATTAATGTGTGATTGCTTTCATGCCTGCTATACCTTTATTTTTTCTTCTTGGTTGTGGTTCAATGAATGGATAAAGTGGGTGGCTGGTGGCTATGCAGGGTGATTTTGATACCATGATTGAATCATGCCTGTGTAAATGGATTATGATTAATCGAGGTAAAACATAAAATGCGCTTTAGAAGAGGAGATTTTATGACTGGTTTATGTGCAAAGTTGTTTTTTATATGCAAGAGCAGGATCAACAGACCCAAGAGGGCCCTCTATGAGATTCCTATTTAGGAGACCCTTTTTGTCCTTTACATTTTTGAAACAATATAACAATTACAATTATTTTGACACCAACATAAAACTCTCTATATAAGGTGATCATTTACTATCATTTACTACTGGACATGTGTGTTAGCATTGGTAGTTAGAAAAAAAAAATGATTTCAACAAATTTTTATGTGTTTTAGGTTTAAACTGCATTGAAACATTTAACACATGCTGAAAGGGGTATTAATATACTACAAAAAGATAGATATTGCATCATGGATGTCGCATCATCGCCCCATTATTTAAATCCATTCAGCACAGTGCTGAAAATCCATAAGTTGTTACCATTTAACCCTCTAGAACCCAAGTACCATTTTTCACTACAGTGCCAAGGAGTTAACATCTTTTTAAGTTATATCTCATGAATGAAAAGTGGAAAATAAAGTCAGAGCTTTGTTATGTAGAAGCCAGCTAAAACTGGAAATACACATCATAGTGTTAAGATGTGCTTTTTTCACTTGTAAGTTTGAGAAATGTCTGCCCACTCTTATAAATCTTATGAATGTTGCATTATTATGCTGCGAGAGAGATTCTGACCCAACATGCATTCCTGAAAGCAACAAAGACATGAGTTGGTTTAAGAGTGAGTGAGACCTTGGTGACTTTTTCACATACATTTATTCATTTTTTCTCATGTCAGGGCAACTGCAAAACATCATGGTTATTAGGAAACAGAGACCTTCTTAGTTCAAGCGAATTGCTTGAAATCACTTCAAATAATCACTGAAATGTCTTTTATCATAGTTATTTTTAATAGTTGCATCATCTTTGTTGTTTTATCCGGTCTTTTTTTAACGTGGGTCTAGAATCAAGCTTGATTTAAAAAGCTAAACATGCCACTTATTTGGTACCAAAAGAGGGGGCAAGTGGTTTTTGAACAACCTACTTTTGTTTAAATTATAAAGGAAAATGCTTGTTTGATTGAGGATTCATCTGCAATAATATGAAGAATAAAATAGGTCTATAGTGTTTACAAGCAAGTTTTAAATGAGATAATCTCCAGAAAAACCCATGTATACCTGAGTAAAAATGTGAAGGGAACCCTGGGAGCCAAGTCCCCCTATCAGCCCGCCAATCCCTCTCCATTACAATATCAATAGCAGTAGGCTCAAGCTTCAGTTGGCTGTCATGTCTTTCCTTGCATGCTCCCTCTACAAGACAGCTCACTCAGGGGACTGTTAGAAAGAAAGTTTGATGAAAAGTGAGTGCAGATTGAGTCTCTCACAAAGGGAGTGGAGCACAGAGTTCTTAACCTCCTATCTTCCTGACTCTTTATCAGCTTTTCCTCTGAGTGAGTGTGAAAAATCCCTGCTTTCAATTGCTTAAGCGGCTTGAGTAGAATGGTCTTGATATAACCCAGACCCACCTTCTTTCACCCCGATAACAAACCTCCCTGCTTTACTCCCATTCTACAAGCTTATGTATGCTACTTTATCCTCTGCATATATTCTGCATAAAACTCCAATGAGACCAAAATAGGGGATGCTACCATTTTAACCATGTCCAATCCGATTTCATAACACCCCTGTTAAAGTACAGTATACTACACTGTCAGGGCACAGGTGATCCTGGTAAAAGGTTCTGTTTGGTCTTGGGGATTAATTACTGCTGAGCACTATGGCTGTGCTAGGTGCTAACAGGCCATCATATATGCTAAATGCCTGCTGTTGAAAGTCAACAAGAAAAAGATGTAGGCCTCACCTGAAATCCCGGTGAGCTTAATTAGTTCTCTGCAGTTGCTTCACTCCTTCCCTTAGGTGTTGCTCACTCGATGGTGTGGTTTGGCCAGCTTTCTCTGGTCCTCTACTTGTATTGACAAGTGCACTGAGCTTGGAGTCAGTCTTTTGATTTATATTAACATGTAAATGTAATTAGAAAGTAAACTAAAGTACTTCAGGAAAGCAGATCAACCTTCTTGCTCATTATAGTCTCAACAAAAGGTGCTCTTTGTAGTCATTTGAAGCAAACTGTTTTTTGTGCATCCAGATCTTTACTCTAGGACTCTCACCCTCTATGTCTTTCCTCCCAGTTCTGGCTCATTTTTTTTGATCGTCAAACACCAGGGCCTTGTCATCTCAACAGGTAGTCTTAAGAACCTTTATGACATGCAACAGGCTGTCAACAAACTCAGATATAAGCCCAAAAGTGTCATTGCTCATTGTCACTGCTCTTTCCATGTAGTTGAAAGAGTAGCAGAAAGAGTGAGGGATTGTCAGAGTAGAAGACCTAACCAGAAGGGCTTCTTGTCCTGATTCTAACACAGTATGCTTCTTTCCCTGAATGTTACCAAGTGCCTTTGGTGCCTTAACCTAACCATAACCAGCTGGTAACACAATACTAACTTAGTGTTAGGGGCAGAAAGACAGGAACTTAGGGTGCCTTGTGTATCTGCGTGTAAGACGCAGCGTGAAACTGTCGATATTTGACGTCCAGGATTGTGAGCTATGTTGGCTGCTGATATGGACTGTGTCAATACATTGCTCATTAAAACCAAAACAGATTACACACACACACATGATACAACTACTCTCTTTAATAAACTGAATTTAGTCTCTTACCAGATAGCCAGCAGAGCCACTTTTAAGGCTAGCTAGCGTGCTTGTGATTAATTAGCCAGGTAGAATAGCTAGCCTCCCAGGAATTCATTAAGTCACCAAGCTTCCAGAAGCACCTGCGTCACATGTTGTGTTTTTATCAAAAGAGAACTGATAGGAATTTATAGAAATCCCTGGCTCTTCCCCTCTCAACGCAATATGTCCACTTCTTGCGATTAGATGATAAGACTTAATATCAAGGACCGCTTTTAACCATGAGGCTACCCACTCTGCCCACTCTGTGTGTATGTATTTGAGTGTGTGATTCAGGCAGCAGATGCAGTGGCCTAGCCTGGCCTGGGTGCTGCCCCCTCTTCAGCCTAGTGTTGTACCAGGCCTCACCCCCTCCTCTGCTCCTCTCGTTCAGGATCTGAGCTCATGCCGAAAGCCCTCTCCACCAGAATTGTAGGAGGAATCTGGTGGTTTTTTACACTCATCATCATCTCCTCCTACACGGCAAACCTGGCTGCCTTCCTCACCGTGGAGAGGATGGAATCGCCTATCGACTCTGCTGATGACCTGGCCAAGCAGACAAAGATAGAATATGGGGTTGTGGAGGATGGCTCCACCATGACCTTCTTCAAGGTTGGTTATGGCATAGTCTTTTGAAGTGTTGAATTTGATGTGTTTTTTATGCCCCTTTTCACAGATGACTATACAGTTAAACCATATAAGTTTGTCAAGGTTTATGCTGGATTCACAGTTGGTTTCTCAATGGCATGACATGTCAAAACTGTGTGCTATATATTGGAAAATGTTCTTTTCAATACCGAAAAAAAGTTGTTGAATTTCCTAATAATGAGAAAGCTACATAAGAGCTGAAGGGCAAATGAAAAATCTGAATATCTGGTGATCCACTGCTCAGTCTGATCTAAATAGATTTCTTGCATCTGTCTATGACATCAGAGCAAGTGGAAAAAAAAATGTCAGGTCAGTCTTTCCCCTAATCCAGCCCCTAAATTTTTCTTTCCTTTTCTGTAAAGGTAAAAAAAAGGCAGTGACATTTTGTTCTGTGGGCAGGGTTTCTGGAAAATAGTGTTTATTTTTATCGTACACATTTTGACCACAAAAGAAATATGCACCAATATACTACACATAAAGTTAGCATTTAGGGCTTAGGGAGCCTAGGCAGTGAGACTAGTGAGCTTTCACTTAAGTTTACATCCATTGCAAAACACATCATTTTTCGATTTTTGCTTTAAAATTTCCTCTTTCTTTCTTTCTTTCTTTCTTTCTTTTAAAATTACATTTTCAGATGTAGTTTGGTTAGGTCTGGGCACCAAAATTGCAATTTTTTCCAGGTTAAAGTACACCCTTTCTTACTGTGAAAACAAGATTTCTGCTAAAAATTGAGAACTTTTATTGTGTGCATTTCCCCCTCTTGTTGCTGAGATGTGTGTCACATAAACAAACACACAAAAAAATTAGACTGACAAAAAGAAAATAAAAATCATTATAAAAAAATATTTTTGCCTGTTTATGACAGATGACAAGAAAAATACAAAAGGAAATCATAATAATAATAATAATAATAATAATATAACAAAAACTTGTATTTGTTCATTTGTTGTTATTGTTATTGTTTTGTTGAGCAGTATTTTGTCTCTACTTGTGGTGCAGGCATAGTGAGCCAGTTGGCACTAGTAGAGCACATAGACTGTATGATAAAAGAGGTAGAGCATAGTGGAAGAGCTACATTGTCCATGTTGTGGATGTTGGATTGGCCTGAGTCATTTCCAGAGTGCAAAGGGGTGGTGTAGTTTTGTCTGTAACAAAAAACTAAAACCAAGATATCTGATCTGACACTGTTATAGTTAAGGCGGTATCATGTTTAACAAAAAAACTTGATGATAATGTTACTTTCACCACTGTATTTGCCTCTGCTATCATTTTCTTAATATATAAAAAGCTTGCTAAGAGCAGAAAGTTAATTCACAATTCCTTCTTAGCTGGGGGAATTTTGACAACAAAGTTAACCTGATATCTGGTCATCCTAACAGCGATAGAATACAGAGTAAATGGTCGGCAAAATATGATGATAATCAGTTCTTTTTCTTATCTTTGGTTTTTTTTTGGCTGTTTGCTGTTACTACGCATGTACGCTGTGGTCTATACTTGGTGACTTTGTAAGAGTTTCTTTTTTCCAGCTCAAGATCCAATAAAAAAGATCCATACAAGGCTTTATGGATTGCATTTTATGATCCTATGTATCACCAGTGATAGCTCAGTGTGAGGACCAGAGTTTTGTGGCTACAGACCACTCACCTTTGGCTTTAAAAAATTCCTCTGCAACTACAGTCTTCCATCCTTTTCAAAAAGAGGTCGACAGTTATCATTACACTTAATGTATGTTTAGCCAAGGTCCTTTCAAATCATCCTTTAAGACACTGTCTCCCTTCCATTAAACTGGCTAAATTTATGTTTGCTTCAGAATAAAATGAATGTACTGTGCCTGTAAGAGAGGGCCAGAGACCCTGTGTCATTACCCTGACCTGAGTCCAGCTCAACACAGCCATTCCATATGTAGAGGTCCTTCTCAATGATTTGACCATCATACTGGCCAACACATCATTTTATTGTGGAATGATTTCACCACCTTTGGATTTAAGGGTGTTTTGCCCTTTTTCACCAATATATGGATATTCTCACAAGGAAAGACAATACTGTGAAATTGTGTTATGGAAGTGTTAGTTTGCAGAGCAGACCACAATGATGTTTTCCTACTCAATCACTATGAATGGAAAGTGATACACACGAAGCCTCAAACTCACTGCACCACTTGTCAGTGAGCCCCATTACATAGTGCAGGGCTAATTAGCATGCACAGACTTGGGCATTTATCAAGGTGATCTGGAGACTTGAGTTTCTGTGTTCACTGCGTACATTAAGCCCTGCATTACCAATACCATACCCCGAGTAACATTTAAGTAATACTACTAATCATAAAATATACTTTTAACCCTGGATTACCTCCTATTAAGCATAGCCTCAGTGAAAAACAGAATGCAATTTTATACAATACAGTGACATTATTGAGGCCAAACTCATCAAGAAAATGCATTTCTTGTGGAACATGCAGAATGATACTGACAACTAAAATAATTTTAAGAGCATTGCTGTAATTTCAGAAATTAACCTAAAAAAGAGTTGTAATGAGTCAAAACACTGACCCTGCAGCCAGTCTAGCGTCTGGACATCTACAGTAAGCACTTCAACACCAAACATGATGCTGGTTTAAGTTGTGTGTTGAGTCTCAAATGCAAAATAGACAGCATTTAAACTCTTATTTGATGTGCAAGGTGTGTGGTAGTATATGTGTCTGTCTAAAAGTTAGATCAACATGTAAACCTTTAAGCCTGGTATTTTTGTAATATGGGCAAAAGTTACAGATTTTTTTTTTCTTTCAAATTACTGGTGGGAAGTCCAGTACCACGTCCTGTGGTGTTATGCAATAAACCCTGATTGTATTTTAAGCTTGAACCCCTTCACTGGGATTATCTTTCCTTTATTAAACTTCTCAAAAAATCCTGTTTAATACCCTCTTTTATTCAGAAGCTTATATGGACTCTGCACCTTAGCCAGGACCATCTTATCCTCTGTGTCACTGTCATCTCCCACACTCACCTGGTGTCATATTTGTATTTGTAGTCCAAGAGATGAAATCATGTTGATAATTTCAACAGAATTATTGTGTATTTTATACAGGATTCTGAAACTCAAAAATTGCTTGCACTGCTTTTATACAATTCACTGGGTAAAAACAGCCAGCTTTTTCCACCTTTCCATTCTGTACAACTTGCAAAATCTTTTCATGCTAAATTGTAATGTGAGAAGTTACACACTAGCTAACTAGCCTTACCCAGTACCTACATACATATGCCTGTATCAAATTTTGTTGCTTATTCACAATACTGATTGCAATTTATTTAAACAGTTGTTGTGGACAATAATATCATAACTAATATTAGGCAAAAGATACTAAATAAATGGCATTTTCACGGCAGAATGAAGCAACACCAAATCAGCCTTCATTGAGGTGTATGTACATAAAAGGGTACATAAAAGACTGTACAGTGGCTGCAGCCACAAAAACTTCTGTTGAGACAAAGAGAGCTGAACCTAATATACTCTTCACTTAATGTGAAGACTCTGCAGTGCTGGGCAAATAGAAAACATAGCTGCTGGTGTCCCTTTCTGTAGCTGTTGTAGCCCACCAGTAGAATACATATCACAAGCACCTGGGCGTTTTCCGGTGGACAGAAGTTCTGGCCTGCCTCGAGCAGTCAGCTTAACCAAGGAAAACACAGCAAGCAAGAATGAGTTTATAGATCAATCAAACCCACCCATCATGCAATTTGAATCCCACCTCTTAGTGATGCACAGCAATAAAAGATATTACACAGTGTGGTTTTAACTTGTTGTGTTGTCATCTTTTTGTGGACAACCCAAGGAGGATAATTACACACTGTCCAAACTCATTTGTTTTTCCGTACTCAGTCTCTTCCATACTCCAATACATGTTAGTTTTGTTTTTGTTGTTGTTGTTGTTGTTGTGGTTTTCCTATAGTTTCACACAAGTGAGTATACATCTGTTCACATGAAGCTGGAACCTAGAGTTTACCTGGATTGGTCACTAATTTTTTAGTGGACTGACATAGACAGACAAGCAAATTCACACTTACAGGAGGCAGCTCTTACTTTGCCTTATCTGGATGCTTTTGGCCTGGAAACTCTATACAGAAAAGTTCCGAGTGGTCAGGTCATGTTCAAACCCAGGATCTTCTTGCTGTGAGGCACCATAATCAAATACTGCTGTACCTTTTTTGCCAGTGAAATAGCCTGGAACCATGTAGCAGTGACAGTTCTGCCACTGCCAAGGCTCTGCTTGGTAATCCCCTCAGTGCAGGATCATAGAATATCTGCTGCATATCAAGGATGCTGTGTTAATCCAGCCAAGTTTGAAAACTTCCCTGCAGTAGATGTCTTTGCTCCAAGTTTCTTGGAACTGTTTTTTTCCACTTTCTCTATAATCCGTCAATGGCGCATGGACTATTTTGAGATTTACCTTTTTCATATCCGATTTTCATCCATCCATCCGTGCAATAAGTGCACATTAATTTGCAGTCAACAGTGATAAATATGTTTGTGTGTGTTTTTTCACCTTCAAACTGAAACATTCTCACACCAATTCATTACAAAACTGCTGTAGTGATACAAGTAGTTGCACACTTTTATTATTATTTAACCCAACAAATTAATGAAAATGACTGATGATTTAAGAGGCAGTATATTTGTACATTTATGTATTCATAATTCTTCCTATGCTGACATCTGCTTGCAGCTATCCAGTCTCTATTACCAAGTCAGACACTGTTAGTCCAAACACTTTGTCTTTCTTGGTAAGGTTTGCATGCACAGTAAATACGTATTAAAAATATTTAAGATTTTCTCAAAAGTTTAGGCGAGTGTCAGAGAGGGGAAATATTTGATTTAGCAAAATAGCTTCAGCCCTTTCACACATTCAACAAAATCACTCAATAATGTCTGAAACAAAAATTCTGCTACTAAAAAAAAAAAAAAAAAAGAAAACCTTTTTGGAACACTAGTTAACACTCCATATCTTTGCTTTCATTTTTCCAAGGTGCATAATGTTCATCCACATTCCACCTAATGCGCCATCAAGGTAAATGCCTTGGATCAAAAAGCTCTGGGTGTCAAATCTATTTTTAGAGCATAAGCTTTGCAAATTTTGTAAGCAGACGACTCAGATCTGCATGATATATTTCCACTTTGCAATAAGAGTTCTGAGCAACAGTTTTGAAAAGTTAAAAGATTAATGTGATGAGTAAGCAAAATCATTTAAATTTCAGCTTAGTAAAATTACATCTATCTATGTGTTTCTCACATTCCTCTGGAAGGACGAGATTTGCTAATAAAACGTGTGACATCAAAGCCACAGTGGGTGTTGGTCTGAATCAAATAAATAAAAGTCAATAAGACAAACCCTCATTTCTCAGTTTGTTAATCGTCTATTACTTTAATTATTACTCCACTCCTTGTGTCTTTTGTGTCTTTGTGCCTCTGAGAGCAATTAGGGGAGAGTAGTAAAGGCAACAGGTGTTTGGCGTCCTTGCTGTAGAGACATAATGTTATAGGCATAATATGCAACAACTGTTCATCACTGTTAGCAAACACAACATTTAAAACTCGGCACTGCTTACCCAGCTCAGCTAAACTGAGATAAGGGTCAAGTGAGATTAAATGATGATAGGGGGAGGCATTACTAACAACAAAGCAGTAAATTGTAGTCTAAACTTTTTTTCTGATTGTTTCACAGGGTTATGTTCTGAAAGACACATAACCATGCTCAAACTTCTGCATAACACTGTAGGAAGGTGTTTAAATGCTGGATTTAGTTGAGAATTCAGCCAAAGCAAACATTTCATCCCTGCGGCTATTTGCCTCTCTGCTGTGTGTGTGTGTGTGTTTGTGTGTGTGTGTGTGTGTGTGTGTGTTTGTGTGTGAATGAGTAAAAAATAGACACAAGCTGGGTCTCCATTAAAATGTAGCTCAAAAATGATCTTTTTTTTCTTTTTAAATCAGAAAAAGACTGCAAATATTAGGTGTAATCAAAAGGCTCAAGTAAACAAATGCTGCTCTTGCATTAAGTCAAGGAATCTCAAAGATTCCTCATCAGTATGCCAACTATTGCATCTCCCTCAAGCATACAATCTTTTTTTGTGGTATTTTAGGATTTTTTTTTATTTTTCTATGTTGCCTCCTACCTGTTTTTATGTGCAAATCGAAATTGTGCATAATGAAAACCCAGCCTAGAGTCAGACCTGCAGCTAATAACAGAGAGACGAGATGGCCATGTAACCTGGTCAAAAGACACTGACAATTGCATTTTAGATGTCATGAACCACCAAAACATGTCGCCCATTCGAGAAGTGATGAATGATATGAATTTTTATAAATAACTGATCAATTCTTATAAAAAAAGGACCTTAATAAATCTGATTCATGGTTAACTGATTAATGGGTGACCAACCTAGGTGTTGTTAAATTGGTAATGTCCTCAATTGGCTCTGGGAGGTTTGGTACAAATGTGCCACAATCTGGTTGACTGCAGTAACTTGTGACTGCATCTTTGAAGGGATAGCTGGGGTCTGTCCTAATCTGAATTCATCAATTCTGTTTGTTTGACATTACAGGTGTAGAAAATGATTGTTCTGACACATCTGTCTGAATTGATTAAGTGTTTCCACATCGTTGATTACAGTCAGCTTTGGAACATACAGCGATGTTTCTCTCTGCCTTCATCTCTTCTTGCTCTCTCTGTATGTCTGCTGCTTTAGTGCCCCACAGTGTACAGTGTTTAAGTCATATGTAACATTTATGATTGGTCAACAACAACTACCCACTACAGATTGCATATCAGCCATAGATGCATTCGCAATGCTTTATTCCTGCACCATGCAGAAACTTTATTTTAATCTTGCAAAATCTTTCTACTTAATTTCTTTGCATGATATCAATCAAAGAAAGTTATTGGTATTAAATCACGATGGAAATATATATATTTTTAGTGTAATCACAAAAATGCTGGCTATAAATGGTTTCCAGGGTGTCCAATTGAAACCCAAATCACAGCTGCAGGAGAAGCAACTGCTGAGTGGCTTCAAAAATAAAAGAACATGTTTAATTTCATGGACTCCAGGATCACTTTCAGTCTACCATGGTGGTTGTAAAGGTGAATCACAATGCTTTTAGATTCAGTGGAAAAGACACCAAACCACCTCCTTTCTGGCTTGCATCAGTGCTGATGGTGGGTGTAGACCTACAGTGATAACACAGTGATGACACTTTAAAGCAAGTGAATGAGGTCAGGTTGACTCTTTGGCGCCTCTTAGAATACTTGTGTGTCGATGTCAGGTAATAGCTGGATAAATGCTAATTTGCTTTCAGAATAGGTAAAGTAACCTCCAAAATATGACACTCAGATCCATATGCTCATTGCTGATTATCAAAACTCTCATGTATTACATCATCTATTTGAATGAGATGAGAACGAACCCCATTATAACCAAACATCTGCAGCCAACAAAAAGTGAGCCGTGCAAGAGCTAAAAGCACTACTGTAGACTCGAGGGACAAAGGATCACCAGGAAGGACCACTTCACCTCTGTTTTCAAAAACCTGATTGAGGCCACTACTGCAGTGAATACTAAGACAGCTTTTTTGAGATGACATGATTTATTGACCTTGGCTGAGTTAAATGGGTATATTCCTGGCCCTCAAAATTCAGAGAGATCCTCAAAAGAGACTCAGCAATCCAGTGTAATCCTCATCTTGATCAAGGTGAAGATGGTGACCATCTCTGTCATCCACAAACACTGGATCTGCTGTTGTGTACCCAATGTCATCATCTACATAATGCTGTTCAGTCATCAATATCCAATGAAGAAATCATTCTCCACAACTACATGGATCATAGTGGAATTTCTAATTAATATCAAACAACCAGCCAATCACAATAAACTGTTCTTGAAGTAATAAAACTAAATCCTGAAACACAAATATTTTTGTTTATAATTGATATAATTATAATTGAGCTCAATATGTAAATATGTAAAAAAGTGAAAAGGCCCATTTTTAACCTACAGAGAAGCAGAGGAGCTCTAAGCAACCTTAAAACACAGGTTGCATCCTTTGCTTTACCTTAAGTTCATCTTTTCCACTAGACTTATCATCAGCCATGATTTAGACCAGTGCAGTCCCAGGTGATGTGCTTACACATCACAATCACTTTTAAATCAGGGAAAAATGACAAAATACCTACTGTTCAAGTAATTACTGATGTCTTCTGGAAAATGCAAGAAGTGGTGGATAATTATGTAAATGTCTGCACAGGAAAGTCTCTGATGCACTGAAGCATGTCACTCGTCTTCCTAAAGGACATTCCCAATGAAGTATCGCTACAGTAAGGCTGAATAATTTAATAAGCAAACACACACCACAGCTGTGCCTTGCTTTTTAGTCAATAAAATCCAGTATCATAAAAAACAATGCCATTTTTTTAACATTCTGTGTATACTAGGGTGACAGCCATCACAATCTGCAGAAGAGACAGAAGTCCTTTACATAGCTGTGGCACTGAGCTCCATGTTTCTAGGCTATACAAGCCTAAATTATTGTGCATTAGCCATAAGACAACTGGGGGAGACTCCTCCAGCACAGTGATTATATCAAGCACATAAAGCTAACTGATATGATTTGCTTGATACCTGAAAGAGGAGAGAGGCAGGAGAGAGAGAAGAAGGGGAAAGATACAATTATGTATTTATAAATGCTCATGCTTATGGCTATGTGATCTGAAGTGTGAATGGTTTAATGAATTAAATTCACAAAAAATGATAGCATCCTGCATTTATTTATAGGATAGGTTAATGATAGACAAATGTTATTAAAACTAAAATTTCTATGAATCAGGATTCACTCCTATTCAGTCCCTTTTAAATAGCATTCAACTAATTAAACTTTATTGGGTTGCATATTAATTGGTTTAAATCAAGCAAAGTGTTATTTTGTTAGCTATGATATTCTGACTGTATCAGTGGTTGTGTTAACCAAATATTTTATTATCATGGAATTCTTATGGATGAGGACGTTGAGCAGTAAATAATTTCAAAAGATATTAGTCCTTTATTTCTCTTGACTGAGGGTCTCAATCATCGTCCAGTCAGTAACAGACACTGTGCAGCCACATCACCAGTATTTTGTCCTTGCATTTTCACAAGGACAAGTTATCTTATAAAACACAAGTTATCTTGTATAATTACAAGTAACAAGAAAGCTTAATTGATTGATTGATTGATTTAATTAATTAAAACAAATTATATGAATTTTTGGATGAATAACGCTGGTAGACTAGGCTAGGTGAAGTAAACTAGGTCTCTAAGTTACTTGCACACACTGTGGGTAGGGTTGCCACCTTGGATTTGTGAAAAAAAAGGGACACTTGACCAAATGTTTGGGACAGAGGGCTCGGCCACTTTCACCAGTTCAGACTGACCAAATGAACATAAAATTCAGACATAGGAGACAGAAAAAAAGTCATGTTAATACATTTATTTGTTCAAGGGTCAAATTCTTACACATGTATTTGCTTTGTCTCCTTCCTTGTCAGTTGTTTCTCCTCCCATTTCAAATGGTGAAAAGTAGACCTCAGTGCTGACTTCGGTCAAGTTTCCCTCCCAAGAGCCGCTTTGAGCGCGAGGGCGCACCTGTGTGACGAATGCATAGACGGACAGAAAACAGAGACAATTTTAAATAGCTGCAGAAGCACGGGGGACCTTTTTATACTACAGAACGAAGCAAATCAAATGATGTTTTTGCCTGTTCCCCCCAAAAAGGGACAAATTGTTTCCCGAGTGGGATTTTTATTTTCCCGGGACAGCTGGTAAAACGAGAGAAAAATTCTGGGAAAAATGGGATGGGTGGCAACTCTAACTGTAGGCAACTGTGGTCACCTATGTGACTGAGCTCTAACTAAGGTTAGGGTTAGGGTTAGGTCATGACAAATTGCATGTAATTAAATGTTTTCCATTTTGATTTGGGCCACTATAGTATGTGATTCTAAAGCCAATACAGATCCTATTTAAGAGAGATGGGTCACCTGAGTCCTAACGAAGGACACATGTCGTTAAAAGTAGCTCTTTACTTTCTGAAGATTTGGATGAAATGTGTTTCACTGAAGCCATTCATGTTATTATCTCACTTATCTCTTTGTGGCTCTGACTCTGCATCCACACATCTCTATGCAAAAGTAGCAGCCTTTGCTCCATAATTAAAAATTTCATAATTAAGTAAGATTTAGCTCTCTTTCTCCTCATCACTCCTCTAGCTATCATGTGCTAATACATTCACCTGCATTCACTGCAAAGTAACTTATTGATAAAACCATAGATAGTGATGTCTCCATGGTTATTAGCAGCTTCTTGTTTGTGTCTTTAAAATTAAATCAAACAGCCACATTAAAACGCAGTGATCTAGAAAAAATTCTGAATTTAGCATTAATTCTTGCAGTGTGACTGTAGGGTATGCTAGTTTGTTACATAACATTGGCCAGGAGGACCTTCTTGCTAGAATGGCTGGATAGATTTTTTGTGAACATGTTAAGAAAATGGTCTTTAACTAGTTTATTACCAACATCACCAAATACAAACAATGATGTCAGACCAATGCAAAAAGCTGAGGGTTAACAAACTTAGAATTGATATATTTACGAAATAACAGGATCTTAAATCCATAATGACACTCAATGAAGGAACACAGGAGTGCTCTGGGAAATGTAAAAAATCTAAATGTTGATAATTAATCCACAATTTCAACCTTTTAAACTTTCTGTCTAACATGTAGTACAAAATTTGGTAAAGTGGATAGATCACTTTAAAGTAGAGCTGTCATCTTAAATTAACATGACAAACAAACCTTATTAATTGCACAGTTTGCTGTGATTAATCACCATTATTGCTTTATATCTTCTAAATACTTAATTTTGTAATAATAAATATCAAAATCTTAAATTACATTTACCATGCAAATGAAGACAGTGTGGGAATGCTGTTTTGTTTTAATGGACAGTTAATGCAAATTGTAACTGATTTTATTTCTTACCAGCAACAGGGCCCTATCATACACCCGGCACAAACACAGTGTGCCAGTGGTGCAGATGGCATTGCTATCTTACACCGGGCGCAATTGTGATTTTTGCCACTAGTGTACGATAGCAAATCCACTTGAGCAGAGTCTGTGTGCCGAGGGGCGCGAGGTCTGAGAGTGAAGGCAGAATGAAGACGTGGCTCGGCGCATTTGCTATCATGTACCCGGCGGACTGGAGTCAAATGGGCCTCGGGGGCAAACACAAATGAGTGCAAATGTAAACACAGCCTGTAACAAATTAGGAATTATTGTAATTATAATGCCATATAAATCTCAATTGACAGGAAGGGGTTACAGCCGTCATATCATTTTTAACAGATCAGCTGCTGACAGCAACTTCAGTGTTTGTGTCAGCGTGTTTATTTGGTCATGTCATAGCTGAACTAGGTCGTGAACCCAAATGCACAACTTGAGACTGAAAGTTGGAAATTAACAATTTTTAATGACAAAGTGTCAAATAAAAATCACTCTTACAGAGGCAAACTATTTGGTGACAAAAATATCAAATGAAAATCACTCTTAAAGAGGAAAACTACTACATGACGAGATGTCAAAATAACTTGAGACAAGACTTAGCAAAGTGGCATGGATTGGCATAGGTTCTCTCTGGTTTCACAAACAATACGAACTAGCACAGGACAAATGGAAACACCGACTATATATACACGAGGACGGGGAGACAACAAGACACAGGTGAAACACATTAGAGTAAACACAGAAGGCAGGAAAGGAACAAAGGGAGGAATATCAAAATAAAACAGGAAACCACAAGACAACATGGACACGAGACAACACTAAATATAACTTAACATAATTTCTTTGACATGACAAATCAGAAAAACAAGGATTAAACAATCATTATTTATAACATGAGCCAAAAGATCTGTTTCCTCACTGGTGAATTGCCTTTGTTTGTTTGAATTCAATATTAATACCACATGTAACCACATGTATACCATTGACAAAATCAATTTAAATTTTAGGTGGGTGCGTATGCGCATTTGTGCAGGCAAAAATGTATGCTAGAAAAGGATTGGACAAAATATGGAAATGTTTGCTTTCTTAATGATTTGACTTAAGGGGGGGATTAGGGTTAGGGTTAGAGCTCTAGGGTTAGAGCTGCCTGACTAGCCAAATGAATGAATGAATGAATGAATGAATGATAAATAAACAACTTTACCATGTAAACTATTTACATTTGCGCCGGGTGTGAGATAGCACAGTCTTTAAAGGGAATGAGAGTAGACTCTCTGATACCCAAGAATTGATAAGGTGATTGTACACAGCTGATAGGACTATCCGCTTTGGGTGGGGGTGGACCGCAAAAATAACCATGTTCATTTAGACAGCACAACTCTAAATATTATAATATTCATGAAACTAAGCTGCCACTGTTATGGAGAGAAGAAGCCAGTATGAGATATACATAAGAGCTGTAGCATATTCAGAATGCTTTGTGGCTATGTTTGGGAACCATAAAAAATTCAAAAATAAAACTGCATCAAGGCAGCCAAATTCATAGGCATGTATTAATCATCAGCTCGTTCAGGTTTAGTCTCAGTATTTTCACTGTCATTATTTTAGCCACAGCAGGCTGCTGTTTCAAACAAAAAAAGCTCTTAAAACCCTCTTTACATGTCAGCACCGAACAGACAGACGCAATTACAGACTAGCTGTGTTGAGCATCTGTAGCATCTAAGCAGCCAAATATTTTTTCATAGGAGTTGATATGGTAGTCACAAAGCTATTTCAAATGGATAATAATGTTCCTCTGTATTTTCCAAATGTTTTAATAACTAATCATTGCTAACAAGTTAATCAGTTTTATCTAAAACATAGAAAATGTCACACTCGCGGTTTCCGGTTGTTTCTGCTGCCACCAAGTCCATACATTAATTAACCTTACAGGTATTAAATCGGTCTTCAGATCTGTAAGTTATTTGATAAGCATCATATGCCTTTAGACAGCACTTACAATACATGATGTCCTGCTGAAGGGGCACCAGATCAGAATGTCTTTTTGCTTGCCCTCTCAAATAGTATCAACAAATTAACTTTTTGTGTATTCATTGGAGGACTTGGTGTTCTGAGAGGATTCAGTGTGATATTCACGATAACTTCATATGCACACACCCACTGTTACATTGCTTGCTATTCTGGCTAATGATTAAGTCTAATCTAAGGCTGATCAGCACAGTCTTCATATTGTTATTCAGTTTTGCTCAAAAGGGTGAAAGTTCAATAGTTGGCCTTGTGTTTTTAATAATGTCTTTAATGTGTGATCTTGTGTTTTTTATGCCTCTTTTCAAATTGAAACCCCAAATCCTTCTTTCTTCCTTAACTTCTCCATCCCTAAACTAGTAGATTAAATAAGTTAACAAAACAAATCTTCTTGTAGGTGCCTGTACCTCTGAGTAACCACAGCATGAGGAAGGAGGGTCGAGTATCAGTAGTGTGTAGAGCCACAATATTTTCACATCTAACTCAATGAATATGAAATTATTTCAACCAAATTAGAGTCTGTCATTGATGATACAATAGATTTTGCTTATGTAGAATTTATTTTGTTTATTTAATGGACAATGAATTTAAGAGAGCCAGAGACATTTAGCACACTTGGCACTTACAGAGACAACATCTCTAAGTCAAATGTATCATGGTTAAGATTTATCCTGCTTGGTTGGTTTTGCCCCAGATTTAAAACTTCTATCTAGAGATTTTCTAAAATAAACAGTGTGAATGAGTTAATCAATTCTGGAACATTAGCTGGTCAAAACGATGACAGCCTTTGTTAAGCTCTGTCACAAGATTGGATGAACCAGGGATAGCTGATTAGCATGCTAACTTCACTCGGTATCTCCAAAACACAATACATAGATGTCTTTGACATAACGTCAAAACTGTCACATCTTGATACTCTGTTGAGAAAGTCAGTTGTCAGTTGTTGTTATTTGTTTGTTTTTTATTACTAACATTCTTATCATGTTTTACGCAGTTTTAAAGTTTCATAATATCTCATGTCAAATACACACATGAGGCTCCAGTTTTACTATTCATTTGCAAACTGAAATTTTCAAAGCAATCAGATTCCCTCTGTGCAGTGCATTTTAATATCTCATCTGCTGCTATTACAGTTTTCCCTGCAGGTCAAGCTGACAAAGCTACAAATGTGACTATGTGTGCAGAACTGTTTTTTTCTTTCATAGCCACATGTGTTTTGTGTATCATACACAGTATGTGTAAAATCTGGCATGAAGAAATGCTTCATAAAAACAAAGTTGTTGTTTGTGCTGACAAAAACTGTGCGCCATTTCTCTCAGCTTTCTCGATTCTTTTGATTAGGGTTCTTTGAAAAATATGCAAACCACTTTGGCAAGCAGCAAGCACCAAGTCCTCACAAGGACCAACAGCATGTGTGTTATTGATGACAATTCAAGGTTACACAAACACACAAATACACACTCATACACACACTTAATGCTGTATTCAGTAAAGCTAACATTTTCTGTCCTTTCTCATTTTATTAGAATAAGTTGTGCTCAGAAATATATAAACAAAGACAGTTACAGCTGGACTGGAAATACACACAGTGGCCCGGACATGAATGTATACACAAACACATGTACGCTGCTTAACAGTAGTTTTTTCATGCAAAATAATAATAATAATAATAAAAATAATACCAGGTGTTTACAGCAGCAATTTTCAAGACTTCTTTTAAATATCTGAGGGTTAGTTTGCTTTGATAGCTATAGAGAACGGTGAAATTTCAAATCACTGGAGAGGTGATTAATGAATGATGAATGATGAATGAATGATAATCCCTAAAAGGCTGTCTGGCTACATATTTTACCAAATAAGTAAACTTTCAATATAAAAGTGTCTTCTTTAATGATACTATATGCTTTTTCCTAGAAAAGAGGCTACAGTGGTAGATAATACAATGACAATGTGATTAATCTTGTTTAAAGATGCAGCTAACATTCAAAACCAGAAATCTTAAGTGTGAAGCAAGCTTGTCAGTACAGGAGTGAAAATGCTGACAAACAACGTAAACAAATGAAAAATGCTAACCATACTCACCAAATTTGTTTGAAAAAAAATCCATTATTAGTTAGACAACAACACACTTAAACTGAATGATGAAGGACATGGATTGGTAAAGCCAAAAGAACCATGTCATCTGCAAAAAGCAGATCTTCTAAAGTTCTTGAACCCTCTCCTGAATTAAGCTGAGAAAATCCTGATCACAAATATCACAAATGTGACTGAAAGGGACAAACTCGTTGTCAGTAGCAGTCCACCTCTCACTGACTACAGTAGTTTGACCCCCCCCCAAAAAAAGATTTTTCAAATGACAAAGTACGCCTTTTCAATATCTAAAAAATGCATGCAAACAGTAATAGTATTCAATATAGTTAGTACATCAAAATTTTCTAAACCTTAACCTCACACAACCATGCACTCTTTTTGATGAATATCACACAGGAAATGTAGCCTTGTATCTCCAGCCATATTAATATGTTAAATTAATCTGCCCTCTTTAAGTCTGCTATTTGATTTCACAGAACTGGGATGATTACTGTGCACTTTTGTTTCATATTCCCCAAGGTCTTGGAGTGCAGCTTTGGTTTGATTTGTTATTTTGTCGACTCCGCACTGTTGGCCAGAAAATGGGGTCCATAGCAACTGTAAGTTGTTACGTGATGTTTCAAGGCTTGCTGACCCAAACCTATTTCTTTCCTTTACTTTCACTGCTCAGAGAAGTGAAGCAAATAGAACAATTAGATCTCGTTTTTACAGCATAAACTGAACCTTCTGTGGAGGGGTGGAAGAGCTCTCTGACAGGGCCTGCAGGGAAATTGTCTTAATTGGAAGTTGACTTCAGTTTTGTGTTAGGAATTTAAATGTATGGTTTCTGCATTAAATAGAAATTAAGCAGAAAATTTTGTCAAAATTTGTGCCCTCAAAGCCTATAAGAATGTCTTCAATGCTCAGTAGTTAGGGCAGACGCCAGTTGGCAATATAACAGAGTCATTCAGTCACAGTAATGACAGAAGATAAAACTGACCTGACATTAAGTTTGGAGAAAAAAAGCCACTTTTTAAATAATATATCTTGAAATCACACTTTGTACATTTTCAGATAACCTGAAGAAACTATTACAGCAATTAAAAGCCCCAATAAATATCTTTAAAAAATGCTTGAAACTGTATTGTCTTTGACAGAGGGAAGCCTTTTGTGGAACCTGAACACTTTTCTGTCAAGCAACAGCAACAGAGCTACAAAGAGGAAATCCAGCAAGTCTTCCTTCTTCCTACAATTTCATTAATTTTCCAAGACACATTATAAAATGCTGGCATAACCATTAAGAACCAGAACCAGGATCAGTTTAAACACCGGTCATTACTATTATTATTTTTGTTATTAGGCAAGCAGTCCACTTAAGTGCATTTCACGGTCTTTCAAAAGGTTTTTACGCATTACGCCTTTGATGAACATCCTAGAAAAGTGTCAATTGGGAATACTGAAAAGTTTTCCTTAGCAAAACAAAGTATGTAAAAAAAGCATGCAGTTCTTCTTTAATCTTTCTTATTTAATAAGTTTGGATTGCTTGATAGTTAGCTTGATTATTATTTTTCCTTACTTTTCTGGAGGTCTTTCCCCTCATAGACTGTCTGGGGAGACAACCATATCTTCTACCCTAACTGCTTTCTGTGTGTCCTTATAAATGATTTTTTTAAAAGTATGTGTTGATGCTTAGAATATTCTCTCACAACCATTTTTTTTCCATTTTACGAACTGTGAATGCTGTCAAGTCTAGAATTTGTACACAGGAGTTTGAGTTGGAAGTTAAAGTATATAAGACTGTTTTTTCTGAAACTTAGGTTTGCTTCTTAAACACTTGGGCATGTTTAAGGAAAGAAGTTGGCCGGGTGTGACTAAAACTGAAAAGTTCACAAGACACAGCTTGTGCTTCAAGTCAGTACTGACATTTTTGCAAGTGTTGCTAGCAGTCAGGCATGGGCATAAGGCTTACAGTTGGTCCATCTCCAGACCGGAATATTTCAAATTATATTCAATGATTTTCCCCATTTTTAACAGACATTTGTAATTTCTAATGAATAAATCCTACAAATTTTGTAATTTTTCTCTCTAGGGCCTCTGATGATGAGGACATTTGTCATTTTTGGAACTGTTTTAACACTGTAGGGCAGATTGCTAAGAACTTTAGCTAAAGATATTTATGGTACCCAGAGGACAAGTGACTTTATTTTTATCTTCTCTCTCTAATTTAGTGCCACCAGCACATCAACATTTTTAATTATCCTGTTAAATTTCCAAACACCTAAATAGTGAATTGCCAAAAATAATCCTACAGACATGCATGGTTTGTGCTTAGTTTACCCCAAAGAGCTACCCCAAAAAGATTTTTTGAGTTTGTGGAGGTGTCACATAACAAACAAATAACAAATATAATTAAGGAACAGAAGAACAAAAGAAAAACATAAAACTTCAGTCATTCTGCTACCATTTTTTAGGCATGTGCCTTGTCCCTGAAGGTTATTTTTTATGATTATTTTAAATAACAGGACAACAGCAACTGAGCATTTTTAAAGAAACATGTACAATTTAAGGAAAACAAAAAAACCCCAAAACATTTTAGAATCAGCACTGTCAGTAATTTGCATAACGGGTTTGTTCTGAACATGTGCATTTTGATTTTTTTATTCATACTGGCTGGTTGGCTTCATAATTGAATAGATTTTTTCTTGCCTATGCATAATTATTGTGTGTGGATTTGGTGCCATATTTTTAGTTGGTAACAACTAGTCTGTGGTGTACTGAACAACCTGCCACAGCACTCCTCTCTGTCCAATAGAAAGCAGGGAGACTTCAACACCAATGGACAAAGTATATCAACTGCTCAATGAATATAAAGCTTTTTTATAAACTAAAGATCAGATACTCTTTCAATCTTAAATGTGTCTGTGTGTAAGCAGATACATAAACAGAAACAACTGATACAAAATGCAACAATTCAGCAAAGCTGTAACAGAGAGAATTGTTCACTTTTGCTCATTTTCCCCCTTCACTCACTGCTGCCTAACATGCAGTGGAGGCTGTTCAGCTCTCAGCGAGTACAATTTTAAACACATACAGGAAAAATGCATGACAGAAATCCAAAGGATAGATATGAATAAATGTGTGTAAAAGAGGACAGTATTCTTCAACAGAGGCAAGCAATGTGTGAGAGAGGATCAGACCATGAAAAGAAGTCCAGACTCAGTATTTTTTTTCTCTTTTTAACTAATTTAAAGAACTAGCTTACTCTGATTCAGTTCGCTTAAACTAAAAAGATGTGACATATTCTGCGATGTTATGGATGGATTATTTGGACTTGATTGCTGTTTCAGTTTTACAGCTATTCTTTTATGTATACCAATTGGTTTTCCAAGATCTTACGCATGGTTTAAGCATAAGCAGCTCTGGATCCCTGTGTGGAGGCTCTGGGAAGCCCACCTTGGCTTTCTGCCTGACTTGGAGTGTAGGTGGTTATCTAACTCTCCATGTATTCACAGCCACTGCTCTCGCCTTATCAGCAGTCTGAAGCTTGCATGCTCAATCGCCTGATTTGTCAAGGGTGACTCAGAAAGATTCTGATAGGCACTCTGCAAATCACCCAGTTGATCTAAAATATCGACCAGCCACAAAAAGTCATTACACACAATAATGGCGGGCAGGACCTTGAAGATGTGACTTAATTAGGTTTCAAATGGCTTCAAAAATGCCTTCAAATCTGCTCCCCTGGAGAGTAATGCACTCTTGGATTATTCTCCATGATTACAGGTGTAGAAAGTAAGGCATACTACTGTCTGTGCTGTGCTGCTTCTCTTGGTGATAGCACAGCACAGACAGCAGAGATTTACGGTCACACAAAATCACACTACTGCTGCTGTTTAGCATGCTGGTCTGCCTCAGCCAATATTCTCCTCACAAGTGATAATGACTGAGGCAGACAGAAGGCATATAGCACTGGTGGTACTGCAAAAGAGTTCTGCTGAAGCAAATGACGTGTTTTCCTAATGAAATTTGGAAAATAATTGAATGTAAATGGATCTGCAGGCCTTTATAGAGCATGCTGATGATACTGAATTGAGTGATGTGAGTGCTCTGCCTGTCATTGTTTTCTGTTAGTCACTCAGAACATTATAGCTGCTGGGACAAAAAAAATCTTCATTAACCTCCGACATAGAACTTTATATTCATCAAAACACAGAGGACAACTTTTGCAATGAATAATTGTGACATCATTTGACTTAAGAGTATTCTTTGTTAAAATAGCTGGTATTTTTTTTTACAATGCTAAACTTTCTCCTCACAGAAAACAAAGATCTCCACGTATGATAAGATGTGGGAGTTCATGAGCAGCCGGAGGCACTCCGTGATGGTGAAGAACATTGAGGAAGGCATTCACCGTGTGCTCACCTCAGACTACGCATTTCTCATGGAGTCCACCACTATTGAGTTTGTCACACAGCGCAACTGCAACCTCACCCAAATTGGAGGGCTCATAGATTCTAAGGCGTATGGGGTTGGCACACCAATGGGTATGTATACAATTTTTACTCACTGTGTTAGATTGTCTGTGAATATAGAAGCCTGAGGGGGACCACATTTATTAATTATTACTAAAAAGTTGAAAATGTACACATTAGTACTTGAAAAATGTAATTTTGCAACGGCACTATAGTTTTTCACATATAAATACCTCAGCAAAAATAAAAATTTAATTAAAAATCTAATTTGTGTTTTCAAATATTTGTATAAACATTTTTCAAGAACATCCATTCAATTAAAAAGTCAAAAGGTGTTTGACATTTAATTCTTAAAGCTTGCTATACATTTGACAGAGTTCAAATGTCAATTAAAATTTGAAAATAAAACACAACAGTATAACATGATATCCATTTATGCAAGCAAAATCTAAGTGACAGTATAAATTAAGATGCTATCATTTGAAAAGAACAGGACAGCAGCAGCATAACATTTTATTTTTCAGGGACTTAATCTGCTGTACTGCGAACAATAAGCAAAATCAAATAAATGAATCAAATAAGTGAAACAGCATCCCAAGTCTATTACATCAAAATTCACTTCATAGCAAACCTTGATGTTAAAATTGAAAATGCAACCTGTCAGTCCTCTTATCAAGACTTGTCTTTTGTCAGGACATTAATTCCTGTGTGTACAATTGTTGTCCACTGACTTTTAGTTTGTGCTGTGGCAGCCAAACCAATTTCCAGTTAATTATTGAACATGGCATATGTTTTGTGCTCTCTGCAAGACTATCCATATTTGTCAACCTCATGCACAGATCTGTAGATTATTTCACTTTCACCAGAAAAAAAGACAAAGGTTTCTCATTGAATTTATGAACTTATGTGTTTATTACAAGTGAATTGCCTTAAATATGGCCAACTTTTGTTAATATCATAGTTAAGTGTCTGCTTCTTTTGCATTTTTGTTTTTATATATGCAGTTTACCATGATGTGTTTTGTTCCTGTTTTGTTTGTTTGTTGACTTATTGTTCTTAATTTATGTACTATAAAAATAATTGCTTTCATATCAGTCAGTATAAGAAGTTGTGATATAATTTATTACATTGAAAAAGATTTTAAAATGAAGGGCCAATACTTCATAATTAGTCCTTAAAATAGTAAAATGTAATAAAACTGTAATTTTCTTCTAAAACAATTAAAGCAAAGTAAACTACAGAAAAAAAACAAGTATTTGATTTTTTACTTTCTCTTTCAAAGCTGAAGGACTTGACCCCTGTTCAGCACATTGCTCCCAGTTTATTCTCGATGGTTCCCTCAGTACTCGGATGTACAAAGAGTAGCAGTGGGAAAAAACAGGAACTTTTGCAATGACAATGCATTTTACTAGATTCAAATTAATCTTAAATTAAATAATCGTAAGTTTCCACTTTAGCCATTAAAATGATAAGCTTGCTGATTTTTTCAACAACACACTTTACGAAGTCATTAAAAATAGATAATAGCAAATAATAACAAATGATTATGTTTTTGTATTTGGTGACAGAAAAATGAAATACCATTTTAATTTTCTACTATTGGATCAATTAAATATAAAAAGAACAAAGGATAAACTGTTTAACTTTAATTGTGACTTCAATATTGCTGACTCAATGTTAAATCAGGGAGCAATATTTATATCCATTGTATTTTTCAAAATGGAATATCACCTACATTCCAGCCAGGTTGATTTAGCTTTTCCATTTTTTTATACTATCATAAAATGCTGATACTAGTGTGACCAGTGTGTAAAAATAATAAAAAAAAATCAAATTGGAATGCAATTTGTCATTTTGATTTTTACTTAAATAACAAAATGATATGTGTTTAAAACAAATATGCTTTTGCAAATTTACATTTTCTTTTTTCTATAGGCAAAAAGAAAAATACATTAAAACTACGGACCACTTAAAGTAGAGCAACATTGTGCTTTGAAATGGGAAATCTGTGGCTTGATTATGTTAGCTACAGTTTTTAAAGTTGCTTCAGCAGGCATCAACAGGATGAAGCTGTTTTCTTTCAATTGTGCCCATTCTTTACTTTTGTGACTGTGATGGTAGCAAAGTTCATTTACTGCCTTGCTCTGTCACGGCATTGAGGCTTGCTAGGTAGGTACAATCATATTGTGTTCTTTCTGCAATATGTCTGGCTTAAGCTGAAAAGCATTGCACTGAATGCACAATGAGACACAAAACACTCAATGAACTTGCCAGGTAACATACATGTAGCAATAAATTTTGTGGATTTATAATTTCCTAATAATATCCACGAAGTTGACTGTAAGTAACTGTGTAATTAAGTACTAAATAAAGTAATAGTTTGTCATAGAAAGTACTTACGAAAAGACTGTCCAGGTAACATTAGTAAGTTTTATGCAAGTGTAGCAATTGAACCCTCCGTTTCCCATATAATCAGTAAGAAAGTGCACAGGTCCTTTGGGAAAACGCTAAGTAATTATTCCAAAATCAGAGACCTGTAAAATAAAGAGTCCCCAATAAGCCTGATCGACCAAAGTTTGTAAAATATTAAATTATTTTAAAGATTGTAAAAAAGTATGTAGAAATCAGTGGTTGATGATGCAAATGCCTGTCTTCAGTTGGATTTAGTTTCCAGATCACGTCAGGAATTTGAGAGTTACGGTGTGTCTTTTCATTTCACACTGGATGTCATTCTACAATTTCTTATCAGTGTGAGCATTTTAAACCTTTTTATTTTGATTATTGCATCTTTCACCAGATAACATGATAACGGGTCATAATCCTCAGTGCTGAAGCTGTCTGTAAATATAACCAGTAATATAGTTGTAGATCAAAAAGTGGGACAAAAATATGATCCTACCATTGTGTGTTTTATAAATTGGGTCATAAACAGTTTTATGAAATGCTGTAAACTGTATAAACTTCAGGCTATTTTTGTGTGTTCATGCTGCAAAACATCCCTCAGGGTAACCCATGTGGAGTAATACTTAGCAAAGAAAATCCTGGGGCTATCTCCAGCAGCAGAGTGTAACATAAATAGAGGGATGAATAGGGAGGGTGGCACATTACACGTTGTGTGTGGAGGTGCAACATTTGATTAAGGGGCTCAGCAGCAGATTGTCATAATCCTGTTACAAACGCAGCGAGAAGAAAAACTGTGGTTAAGTATCTGTAGAATTACAACTGACAGACAATTTAACATGATGACCTCATGCAAAAGGCTGCTCTGAATAATACAGATTCACAGCGAGGAGATTGTAAAATAGTTCCTACAGAATTTAAGCCCCCTAGTAATGGGGCTTTTGAGAAACATGCTTTCTCAATGAATGTGAATAAACCTAGTCTAAAATCAATGGTTACTTTAAAGATGCTTAATTTTAATTGAAAATGAAACTTCTGATTTCTTTATTGTCTGACAAGAAATTACAAAAAACATACAAGAGTAACTGGACGGTAGGACAGTAAAATCAAACAAAAATTTTGGTTTTATTGTAGTTTTAATATTAAAGTGATATATAATGTCAGATGGCGTTCTGATACGGTCTTTCACATCAGCAGTGAAAATGTATATACACATCGACTGTGTTGATTTATTAGAATTGATTGTGGTTTATGTAAACAATTTTACAATCAAAGCAGCCTTCGCAGCAGAAGACTGAACACTCATGATACATCTACCTACACTTGCATTACAATGCATTATTCAGTGAGCTGTGCTCAGTCCTGCCTGTGTTTGTCAAAAAGGAAGTACATGGGATTTATTTTTGAACAACTTACTGTCAGTGTTTGGTGATATTAAAAGAAATTTGTTTCAATATGCTTTGAAATGGGACATGGTCTATATTTGTAGAATAAAGCATTGCTAAAATGTCCACTTATAGACAAAAAACAGATCGTCCATCTCTCAACCCTTTTTGATTTTCTCACCCTGTCTGTCTCATTTCTAAGTTCACTGGTTCTATTTTTAAATTAAGAGCTGATAGTTACATTTTTTTTTTTAATTGCTTTCAAAAAACAGCCTACTGTCGAAGTTTTTAGGCAATGTTACTCAAACAGGAAGAAATAGAGTGTTTATTTAGGGACTATATTTTTATGGTGGATAAATCCACATTGGCTGCTCTAGTGAATAATTAGGGCAGCAGGTCTGGTAATGGAGGACTGAATCCAAATAAACTACAGTTAAATTCATTTATATCAAAAATACTCTACTGTTTACCTTTTGCATACAAAAGGCAGAAATTTGTCTTTGGGCAAATTTTGGGCACTGTCTTGGGCACAACAATACATAATATAAAGACAATATATGTCTCACATCACATCTCTTTTATTCCATAAAAAGTGATAAAATACGGAATAGATACACAAGCCATGGGTTGAACTTAGTGAGTGATTTTCAATGTTAAAGACAGGATAAGTAAGTGCAGCAGTGCTGTTTATTTATGTAAACTTTATTTATGTGTATACAAAACTTTGGATACACACAACAAACTTTTTAGCAGGATGCATTGCTGTTTTGGGCCTTTTCATATGAGTTGTTTACTAAAATAAAATACATAAAAATATATTTGTCCTTTTGAAAACTTTGTTGTGTCTAGATTATCTAGTTTCACTGGATACCTGTGAGAATATATGATGGTCTGTATGGTAATTTTACCTCAATTCCCAATTTTACAATTGTACTTATCCATGGATTGGAACCTTTAATTTGATGTTAGTGTTTGTTGGTGTGTGCTATGGAGTATTGGTTTCACACCAAGACATTTTTTTTCAACCTCAGCACTCAGCACCATAAAAAGAAAGTTGAAATAGTTGTAGTAATTTTCATACTCTGACCTGGCAGCAGACATCAATCAAATCAAGAATAACTGTATTGAAAAAGTCATCCCTCTTACTCTCAATTGCCTATGTAGATCATATTTCATCATCAGTATGAAACTCAAAGTGTTTCATAACCAGTTATGCCTCCTGTGGTGCTTTTAAATAGTTCACAGGTTGTTAAAATTATCCTATTACTCATTGTCTGACTCTACCACACATCCTGCATTCCCTTTGTTTTGTTACACTGTGTTTACATTTAAGTGACATACTCGAATCTGATAACCAGTGTTTTAGACTTAATGTCTTGAGCCTTTTTATCATTGACGATTAGGCAAATTCAATTCAATTTAATTCAATTTTATTTATTTATCGTCAAATCAAAACGAAGTTGTCTCAAGACACTTTTCATATAGGGCATGTCAAGACCACACTCTATAAATACATTTATATTTTAAATTTATAGGAACACAACAATTGAAACCAATTCCCACATGAGCAAGCACTTGGCGACAGTGGCGAAGAAAAACTTCCTTTTAACAGGCAGAAACCTCGGCCAGATCCAGACTCAGAGGTGGGCGGGATCTGAAAGCACTGGTT
>JAQNCA010000031.1:950860-984236 GCA_029783725.1 Acanthurus tractus
TTTTCTTCGCTGTTTCTATTTCATTAGGGCCTGCAATGCTATAACTGCCACCAAATGCTGCACAAGATGATGGCTGGTAGTGTTGGAGGGAAGGATTGACCAGCAAGCTTAGGTAGATGTTGTGTCTAGACAATGTGTTTGGCTGGCCACCATGAAGAAAAAACAAAAGTTGGTCACCAAATGAAAAAAAAAAAGGAATCTCACATACTTCAGCATGGGACCCAGAATATCAAGCAGAGAGCCAAATAGGCTTGTTTTTTTCCAGCTGGCCATACCTTGCCACCTTGTGTCTGTAGAATTAGTGCTAATTTGTCACAGGTGGCATCAATCTTCCCCTCTGTCCAGATCAATGAAAAATGAAACTAATTTGTACTTTGAAGGGTATTTAAGTTGACCCTCTCAAAATGCATAAATATGCAAACAGTGATGTTAATCAACAATAGACGCACCCCTCTTTGGAGCTAATGAATATTATAGCAGGACAATACCTTAAAATACATTTTAGAGGTAAAGTGCCCTCCTCTTTCCTAAAGGGTCATGTAGGTTAGGAAAGAAGTACAGAAAGCCTGTATAATTATGCAGAACTTAATACAAATAAACATGCAAGCAGCAAAAGGTGCACCCCTCTCTAAACATGCATACCCGAGTGAATTGCCTATCCAGAATGGAGACAGTGAATTTATTTTGTTTGTTCCAAAAATTCATTCATTTTTTTAAATTACAAAATATTCAGACTTCTTTAAATGGAAATGGTCATATTGATTGAAATGATCTATAATCTGCAAATCCAGTCTAAAATAATCAGCACCTACCTTTAAAAATCTAGCTGTACTATTAAAAATCTATAAATAAAAATCATAAAAATCAAAATGTCCTCCTGCAGCTGTGAGTGTTTGCAAGGTTGTTTGCTGCTCTTTGTGTATGCTCTGCTGGTCAGCCACAGAAGGTAATTTTAGTGACGGTTTTGCTGTGTGTGAAAACAGTGGAGGTAGGCTATTTGTTTTGGGTGATTGCATTTCCTGACTGATGTGCTCGTTTTGAAGGCTCCCTACAGTATGTGTGTGTCTGTATGCATTTTCCTGTTTGCTTTTGTGTGTATGCATGCATGCCTAGCTGACACAAGACTTGAATAAGGCAACCATGCACATTGCACATTGGCACATTGCATAAATTTCACTCGAACTATATATATATAACAAATGTGCTTTTTTCATATTAAGCTGTGTGTTTGTCATTGAAAAGAAAAGGTAAGCTTAAGTAAATGCAAAGGAAAGGTGATGTTTGCCTGTGGCAGCTTGTGCACCACACAGATTGTCCATACTGAAGAAAAGAGGGGTGTTAGCATTATTACTCCCTGGTGGCCCATTCACATTCAGTCGGAACAAGGTATTTAAATTGCTAATCCTACCCTTTTAGTACCCTTTGCCATATGCAGGCTGTATTCCCTTGTAGCCTGGTCACTTAGCATATATTTCATTGACTTGAATGGAGAATAGGTGTCGGCCTGCATTAGTACTTGGACCCTGATAGAGCCATAGTACTCAGTGCTCCGTCCCCTGGCAGCTCCCTCAGCTCTGTAATGGACAGACTTAGTTCACCTACCAGCTGTTAGTCATTGCTAATGATGTGTTAACTACATGAAACCTTCACTTGCAAATTCTGTTTATTCTCAGGACAATATTTAAACATATGGAGGACTGCTGTAAAACAAAGATGGATCCTGTGTGCCTGGAGAATTTATTACTGTAGTAAAGAAAGTTTTGTGGTCTAAGCACCTTTTAAAATGCACAAATCATCATTTATATAATTTCTTTTTGTAATTTTATACAGCCTTTACCAAAATTCAACTTGGTATTTAAGATGTTTTTGGAAATGCTGGAGCTTCCATTCAGTTTTGTTTACATAGATCTGTGAGGCTTTCAAATGTCTGGCTGCAGAGCATTTATTTGAAAATTAGAGGTGTAGTACTATTTGTTTAATTACTGGGGCATATGCACTTGCTCACTTAAAATTTATGAAATATTTATTCTGAGAAAGTTGCACAGGGAGATTAAGCTCATCTAAAAGGCTGGGCTATGAAAATGTTCCAGGGCAAGCTTTCATTTCCTGTAAGCATTGTGGATGCAGCACAAACCAGCAAAGTTTTCCAAGCAGCTCAGGGGCTGCTGATAGATACCAGCAACTTTCAACAGTGAATGTTTTCTTGCATTACAATGAAGCTTAGACCAGTTCCTTTGTTTCTGACTCTCTTGCTTGACTTATGCATTAGTGTTGATTGGATCCTCAAGAGCTTATGAATAAATAATATATTGATAATTTCAATTATAATAGCAGTACCTTACCTATGTTTGGAATACCAATCAGGGAATTAGTGAATAATGAATAAAAAAAGCTGGATAACCAAATGGAACAAATGCAATAAAATTATACAGGATTTAACCATGGAAACTTGCTCATCTGTTTTTTCTGTCCTTCTATGTGCCTTAACACACCAGGCCAATGCATACATGGCTTAGAATACTTTTGGTGCCCTTGACCTTAATGACTGTACAAGAGGTCAGTGACTCATTTTAAATTTTGTGGAAAATTAAGAGGAGTTTATATGTCAATGATAAGAAGAAGTTGTGTTGCAAAACTAAGGCATCTCCATGATTATATAAAAGTATCCAATAATTACTTCCAACTTGGAATTGTAGCATTTAAGAATTCCAGCATATGTAAAAGAGTGCATGTATTTGTGCAAGGACAACAAGGTTTCTTTTCATATTGCTAGATACTCAGTGTTGTAGTGAGAAAAAAGTGAAAATGTATCTTTTAGTTAAAAATCCTGCATCTACCCAGGCTGTAACATTGCTGTCTCTGCCCTCCAGAGTCTCATGGTTTGAGGTTAAGATTACTTTTATTTTTCCCTCTCTCTTTAGGCTTTTTACTGTACTAGATTCTCTCAAAGCTTAGATGGTGTGTTTAAAATGTGTTCTTACGAACATTGCACTCACAAAGACACTGTATTTGTAATGGGTCACTGAAGGCAGTCACTGCCTCTGCTATTATCACAAGTTTACTTTAGAATTTTTTTTGTTTTGTTTTATTATTTTTGAACAGGTTTTGCAGCTACTGTCTTCTACTCTGTCCTGATTGTAATCTCAGGCTTTGCATTATTCCTCATCTCCTTTTTCTTTGTCTTTGCCCCTGATGATATCAATCTTCATTTAGTTTCATTAGGCTGCATTAATCAAACAGGGAAAGGGGGAAGTGCCTGTGCCGGCTGTGCAGGCTGCTGTCCTTCATGATGTCTCTGCTTCCAGGCTTCTTAGCTCCGCCTTTTTAACATGAAGGTTCCTGAATGCTATTCTGTGAAAAAGAGGATCACCCATGGCATGACCTGCAGCACCTTATCATAACCAAAACCTTAACTCTCAAACACTTTCAAGACCTAAAGAGCACACACTATGGGGTGTCTTATAGCAAAGAAACATAAATTCAGACAGAGAGCTCCAATAGAATAAGGATGCTGCATGAACATTGAATTTTTGAGAGGTCCTCCATTTAAAAACATCTGTAACAGTTTCTTAACATAAAGAGTATTATCAGCTTCAAACAAAACATGGTTTTGGTCTCTAGATCTAATTTCCTGTTTATAATAATACAATTCATATCTTGTCCAGCCCTTCTAACCTAAATATGGTCATTTTTGGCTCGAAAAAAAGACAGTGACAGACGTAAGGAAAAACATTGGTTCTTCTTCTTTTTCTTTTTTTTAAATAATTTATTGAATATATAATGCACAATAAAGAAAAGATGAAAATACATATAAAGTGTTAAACTGTTGTTTAACAGTCAGTGGGTTTGATTTAATTTATCTCACAGTGTACTTGTGAAGGGAATGGATTTATATTATGTGTGTATATGCATGTATAGGCATGTCCATAAACAGTTGTGTATATATGTTTATCTCTCCTATCACTCCTGCTCTGTTAACATAGAAGCTTATCGGTCATTACTGCAGTAAGGACACATATTGATTTTTCCTGTATTACAATACCTGCCAGACTCTGTTCAGGCCAATTTTTTGTTTTCCCACACACAGCAGCTGTGAAATTTGGAGTAATAAAGTGACTTTTTTGAGCAGGAAAGCAGACAGCTCTGCTTACAACTACTGTTATCTCATCATTCCTATTTACATTTATTAGATTTTTAAAATAAGTAAAAAAAAAAAAAAGGTACTAAGTACTGCCTCATTTCAAGAAATGCCTCTATACGGAAAAGCATCAGCATTAAAGAAGATAGGAATTGTGTGTCAGAAGAAATCTAAATCATGAGCAGCTGCCTCACGTGTTATTTATATAACACAAAAACTAGAATGCTCTCTGGTTTAATAAGAGTATAAACCAGAGTATAATCATTTCCAACACTTACACTTATGAATTTGTTGTTCATTGTGTTTGGTCCTAGTCTAAACATGCAAAACAAATCTCTGAATGTTTTAAATCGAGAGAAATGCTCTCAGTGGGCTAAAAATACACATATTCAGTGTGTAAACCATGGTAGCACATTTGAATTTCTATTTTTTTCCCTCTATGAAAAACAATGCATGAGGGATCTTTATACTGTTACTCGTCTTTGATCTGGCAGATTATATCTGTGTATCTTATCCTGGATTCAGCATGGCTTGTCATTTTGCCCTCCACTCTTCCCTGAATTAAAAGATTAAGGGCTTCTTTTATGGCACAGATGCAGAGGGTTGTTTTCTGATATAAATTAACACATTCTACCCAAAAATGAAAAATCAACATATTCCTCCGTCATTAAAGAGTAATTACCAATTTCAGTAAGTTTGATTAATGTCACTTGCACTTCACTTTTTTTTATTAACATATTGATCTGTAGGGCATCATAATTTTTAGTTAAGCTCAGTTTCCTAATTTAGTTTTTTTTTTTTTACAATTTGATTACACTGGATAATAACTAATCCAATGACTCTTGAAGTGTTTGTCAAAGAACCCTAAATTAACACAAATTAGACCATAAACCCCAATTTGTGAAAATTGCTTTGCTTCAGCATCCAACATCTGATATTTATTTGTTTTGTTTTGTTTACAGATGTTTTATTATAAACAAGGAATGGAATCTAGGGCTTAAAATACTTATAAATTTTGTCTTTTTTTTGCTTTCCAATGGACTATTAGTGAAAAGTTTTCCTCTTTATTCTAGGGACCCTTACTATCCTCTCAAGGATCCCCCTTACGTCAGATCAGATCTCATATCTAAAGATCAAATGTTTTGTTAGAGTTGTTCAAAGATCCTCTTGTCTCTGGCATCTACTTGAAGTTCAACACAAATTGTGGGACTGGGACTAGTAATTAGGAATGCGCTGACTCGTGCATACACAGTGGAGAGTAACCAGGGTAGGAAGAAGTAGGTGGAGACCAGTAGATTAGTATAAGACCCAGTTAACCTCCTGGGCCATAAACACCTCAAATGTTCAAAAAAAACAATACATTATTTAAACTAGAATTCTTCCACAAAGTCACTGAGCAGTACAGAAAGAGTTTCTTTTAGTTTAGTTTCTTTTTCCTGCTTTAAAAGCAGGAAAAAGAAACTAAATGGAACAACAATTACAAAAAAAAAGGAGTGGGGGTGCCACAGCTCAGGAGGTAGCTAGGTCATCTACTTATCAGAAAGCTAATTGTTCACTCCTGTGGTCTGAATGTACAAGTGTCCTTGGGCAAGATACTGAACCTCAAACTGCTCCTGATGGCTGTTCTATCAGTGTGTGAGTGAGTGTGCATGTATATTTCCTGATGGTTGGCATTGTGTAAAGATCCCACCTTAGTAGGCAAATGTGTGCGTTGATAGTAAAATGCTGTATTGTGTTGTGACAGTATGATTGTAAAGCACTTTCAGTAGTTGAAAGATGAAGAAATCATAAAGAAATGCAGTCCATTTAACATGCAGTCTATTTAACTCAAGTACCAATGACAAGCATCAGCATCCCCCTACAAATGGATATGTGACCTAAAGTAGAGAGAGATAACCTACACAGCTCTCCTTACATGCGTGTGCAGTTATACTCTTTTAGGGATTACAGAATGTTTGATGTAAATGGCTATGTTGGAATTTTCGTTTAAAAAAATAGAATGCAGTCATCTCTCTCTGCTTTGTTTAAGCTCAACATCCAGTTTCTTCAACATGCCGTGAAAGGGGCCCCCTCTTCTATTGTTGCACCCATCTCCTCATGCACCTCCTTAGGTGAGCCCTTGATACAAAGGGATTGACTGTCACTGATGCTCTATATCAGCTCAGTGGATTTAAAGCATTAGATTGTTTGCTTATTTCTCACTGGTGTAAATGTAGGTTATAATAGTTGCCGAAAACATGCTGCCACAGTGCAGCAAGGGTCGTGACTGTATGACAGACTGTGTGAGTGCTAATGTTCATCTAGTCAATGATATCACAGCAGAGGTCTCTCTGATTGTTTTGATCGGGCAAAGATGGCCCGATTTCAAGGCTGCCTCTTTCTTTGTTGTAGCGAGTTATTTATCTGACACATTTTAGCTTGTTGTTCCACTGCGAAGCTGAAGGGAAGGTATCCACTGTAGATGGCAATGAATAACTAGGACTGGAGCACGATTCATATTCACCATTGCCATGGTGATTGATGCCTTTGAAACGTGTTGGCTGGCCTGCTCTGAAATAAAAAGTCAGATACCAGAAGCCCTTGAGCAGAGATGAAGGGCAAGAGATTTTAGAGTGTGAATATGGCCTTGTGACTGCAGTCGCACCACAACAAGGCTGCAGCTCAAAGCTCTGCTACAGTAAAGGCGAGTGGCTGTTCATTGTCATCGCTTAGGGTCTTCTGGGTACACTAAATATTACTGCTACTAAACCGGCTTTGCACCCTAAATACTAATCATGCTATTCCACTGGAGTCAGCCTACTGATAATGTTTTCTAATCTAAACATGTTTTTTTTTCCCCTCTGTGCTCCAGGGAGAGTTCATCGTAAGTGTTTGTGATAATAGGTGTTATTAGCTTTTTAAATAATTCAAACTGCATTAACATCCTGATTGCGGTGTGTAGGCTGTACCACGGGGAGGTTTGGGGAGTGGGAGTCTGGCTGGCTTCTATTTGTCTGTTATTCTTTTTTCTTTTACTACGCCTCAACATTTAGGTTTAATCAGGGATCTGAATGTGTGGCTGTTTTTCATCAACAGAGCAAGAAAAGGTACTGTAGTACTTTACCTGAAAGGAGTAAGGGAAGAGAAGGAGGTACAGAGGCTGCTGTACAATATAAAGGGGGGATTCATTGATCACATGAGCAGAGGGGAACATTTAGAGGCTTGCTATGGGGGCATTACCTCCCCACACCAGGACAACAGTTTAAAGTGTAAACATCAGCACAGACTTTATACAGTGACCAGTTTTAATTAGACAGCTTTGTGTGTACATGTGAGCCCAGGTGATGAACTTTAGGTTTGATATTGTCGTGTGTTGGAGCCTGTATTATTTATTATTCCCAGTGAGTAAAACAGTGAAGCTCTGTCATGCACAGTAGCACGGTACACAGACGCAGATGGGACCCTTTTTAATTTGAATGAAATACATCAGGCTTTTAATAAACTCTCTTGCAAAGGCATCAGTGTTAGAATTAGATGCTCTTTGTAATTACTCCATCTTACACAGAAGAAAGAGCAACAAAGTTCAAAGAGGGTTTGGGGTCAGGGTAAGGCAGGATCAGCTCCAGGCCACACAGATTAAGCTCTTGCACCAGACAAGAGTTTGAGAACCAAGTAAAAGCAAAAATGAAGCGTACTATATCAAAGCAATGACCTTTATTTAACACTTTGTTTCCCTAAACTTAACCATATTTCATACTTTTTCTAAACTTCACTAGTAGCTTTTGTTGCCCAAACCCATCTAAACTGTAACCATGAATGTAAACAATGTGTTGGGAAAGACTTTGTTACAAGAAAACTTCGCTTGTCAGGCACAACTGCTGAAGAGTACTGTATGAATTTGTATCAAACACCAAAGATTTATGTAATTTGATGACATGAGATTGTGTATTTTGGGGAAATGAAAAGGGTATAATGTGTGGAAATTAATGTTTTGCAATGTTAAACAGGTACCATAAAATATAAGCTAGAATGAACTAAGTAGGCCTACTACCAGACAAAATATAAAAGGGTTGTTATTGAATACACCAACACACAGCATAAAAGGCTGTTTGTAGAATGAAACTCTAGGGGCAGAGGGAGGCTTTAAAACAACTGTATGAAATAAGTAATGAAGCAAAGATGGATTTACAATTAAATAAAAAATGAAACTAATAATAATAATCATAATCATAATCATAATCATAATCATAATCATAATCATAATCATAATCATAATCATAATAAATATACATACTGTACATGGACTGTTGTTCCTTTATCTAGAGTAACTCAATCACATTTACAAACACTCTCAGATATGGGGCACATGAAGGTAAATACCAATTAGCAGTCGTTGTCAGCTATAAGCAGTCTGATAATCTGAACAATAAACATTTTCTCTTTTTTATTTTATCCTTTCACATTCAATAAGAGATAATCTCTGGGTTATATTTTGTTCCTGTTATCTTACATTCTGGAGCACTGTGAGAGCCAATACAAGACAAAAAAGGCTGCATACAGCCTCAGCTGTATGTTTTTTTGTAAAACAGACTATTTATACACAACACATGTCACTTACAACTCAATCAAGCAAAACAATCACACAAAGCAAGACACACTCACTAGCTACTCTCTATTAAATATGATAAATTATTCTATGCCATTCTGGTCTTAAATGTAATTTATTTTTAAATGATATTTAATACCATATAATCCTGCTACCAAACTTACTAAAAAAACTAACCTATTCACTTTGGCACAGATGATACGATGTCAGTCACTGTCTTCTTTGAGAAGACAAACAAACTGATTTGGCCATGTTGGTTGCTCTCGCTGACTTTATATCTTTTGGTCCTTCAGGCTCTCCGTACAGAGATAAGATTACCATTGCCATCCTGCAGCTTCAGGAGGAAGGGAAGCTGCACATGATGAAGGAGAAATGGTGGAGAGGAAACGGCTGTCCAGAGGAGGAGAGTAAGGAGGCCAGTGCCCTTGGAGTTCAGAACATTGGAGGGATCTTTATCGTCCTGGCTGCTGGACTTGTCCTCTCTGTGTTCGTGGCTGTTGGAGAGTTCCTGTACAAGTCCAAACAGAATGCACAACTTGAAAAGGTAAGAAATACCTCTGAAAATAATCTCGCTTTTTTTCTTTGAAACAATGATAGCAGAATTTCTTACTTAAACTTACAAATGCCATAAAGGCAGTCTCATGGCAAAGAAAAAAATGCTAAAAAAATGAAACAAAACATGTTAAATATTTATATATTTTTATAATTTCTTATATATGATGTAGAGGAATAATCTGTTTGCCAATTTGCGGAAACTCTATAATGACAGTGGTGTATCATATGCAGTAAGATAAGGGTTGGTTTCTTTGCGTTTATTCACTTAGGCCCAATGGCGACAACGAGATAAGAAACGTGAGGAATTCTGCTGTCACCATGGATCCAAGCTAGACTTTAACCATCATCTCAAATGACCTCAAGAAAAACTCCACAAACTTTTTTCTATTGTAATCTAACATGACCTAAAACTTCCCCAAACTAGTGTTTGTTTGCTTTTTGTTTTTCCTGACACTCTGGAAGCAAAGAAAACACTAAGAGCACTTTAGTCAAACCTTTGGGGTGCTGGCAGTAGCACACAGTAGCATCACAGACATATGTACAGCGAAGGTTTGCTCTGCTGCATGACCCACAACTCAAGAGCCACATTCACTAACACACACCTCCCCACTGCTGTCCATCTCCATTCTGCAAACTGCCATCCTGCTTTCAGTGTAACTATTACCACTGCTCATATCTGTGGCTTTTAGCTCATTCATAGCCTTTCTAAAGTAGAACAGATACACAAGACTGTGCTGTTTAACTGGAGCTCCCGAGCAAACATTCTGACACTGAATGGTTGCTGTTATAATAGCCTGCTCCACAAGAGAAATACTAAGGTCACCTGTGCATACAGAGGACACTGATGAAAAAGTGAAATTTTATTATAAACTTCTGTGCCTGGGGTATCAGTATTCAGTATTGACCCCATCCTGTCATTAATGCTCAGTTTTCAATATCCTGTTCAAAATTCTGGGCCATCTCCTAAGTCATTGTAGAACTTTAAAATCTTAAATTTACTTGTTTACCAAATAAACACATGTAATTTGCTTTGCTAGTTTGCCCAAGGTCTATTTTAGGCTCAATGCAACTGTATCTGTAAAAAAACAGATTACAATGAATAAAAATGTTCTGTGGAATTAATAATCTTATATGTAACCTAGTATGTAATATATAGGTATTATAAATGGATCTGTGTTTATTTCAGGGTCACAGTGGTGCACTGTGCCATGAAAAATTTATTAACTTGTTTGGTATGACTTAATATGTTAGCATTAGGAGTCAAAATAGCAGTTATGAATCATTTTATACACAACAGTCAACTGCAGGAGAGACCCTTAAGCAGCTGAGCTTTATGTGCTGCAGCATGCCGCTCACAAGTAAACTGCCTCCTGGAGTAACACCACAAGATTTATTGTACAAGTCAGCTGGCAAGAGGCTGATATGTAAAAAATGACAGCTTGAGTCGTCCTCATAGATGCAGCTAAGTACACAAGAAAAAAAAAACACTCTTATCATCCAGTAATTTTTGTTTGTTTATATTGTATTTTTATCCACTATTATTATTCAAAGAGTAGTAAATGAGTACGAAAATGACCCAGCACTGTGGAAGCTGTGGATGTTATATTAAACACTTATTTAACATATATTTAATAATTAATTTATCATTATTTATCATTTTTATAATGTGCAAAAAACTAAATTTATTCAGCAGAAACAAACAAGCAAATAAACACACAAAAACACCACATAACAAATTGTACATTACTGTAAATAAAAAAAGACTTAAATAGGTCTTTAATGTTTGTTTAAAGAATATTGAAATCAAAAGACATCTTTGGTAATGTTTCTAGTCGTTAAAATATTTTAATACTCTGAATTTTGAGACAATTTTAAAATAGGAACATGAGAAACATACACCAGTTGTGTATACTATTTAGTATTTAATAAATCAGTGTAAATACTGCATTAAATAAAACACTGCTAATGGTAATTCATATCAGCTGCAGCTGCTGACCAAGAAGGGCAACGCAGCATCACTTTTTTTTTCAAACAAGCATTATTTTTAAATGCCTGCCTGTCCAAATCCATACCACCATTAGGCTCTTTTTGCTAGACAGTTACTGCTCAGTAAAACAAGAAAACAAAATTGTATGTAATCCAGCAGTGTATTCAAATAATGTATGAACTAATAATTCTATTCTTAACCGAGAATCTAAAATGAATTAATTCTGGTTGATCATTGGTCTGGAAGAGTTTTGTCCACCAGAGCATCGTCTTACATGTTTTGGCCAATACCAGTTTGGCATCAAAGATGAACTTAATTTCATTCATATTTAGATCCTGCCCTTAGACAGAGCCTTTTCACAGCTTATCAAGTCCGAAATATTGTGCCTTTATTGTGCCTCACTTTTCCATATAAAAGATATAAAGGCAGAATAGGGTGGTAATGTTGTTCAATTTCTGAGCCAGAATGGAGATAGTAACAGTGTCAAATCAACTTCTGTGTAAAAAAAAAAAAACAATCTTTCACATTGGCACATGGATGTAACATCCTGACAACATATTAAGGGTACAACACACTTGCTGATTTAAAAAGCAGCTACTGGCAATGAGCAGCTAACATTAACAAGAAGAAGAGCTGCAACCAAATTGTCAGCAACCTGGTGGGCAATGAGGTCCGGGGGCTTGTTACCCTGCAAGGAGAGAATATCAATCAGTGCACAACAGGCATTATTAGTCGTTAGTGCTATGTTATGCTGTTACTGTTAAGGAAGTCCTGACACTTATTTTATATGACGCACTAGATGTTGAAGCTTTTACGTGACATGTTGAACTGATCAAGCCTCTGTAAAGAGGGAATGACTTCAAGCTGGCATTATTTCGTTGAGTACAAATAAAGGCATCAAAAAGAAGAGAGAAGCATTATATTAAGAATGTCAAAGAATTATTTTTTTTCCAAAAAAGAGGGAAAAGTATTTAAGTATTGATACTGTATTTTGGTAATAGTTCACATAAACCAGTTATTCTTTTTCATATTTTGAAATCCTTGTTTCCCCTTAAAAAAAGGACCAACATTATTTGCCTCTACAAGCAAGCCTCCTCAGATTCTTTCTTAGATCACTCCATGAAATTTGGACCCTTTTGTTATTTTCTAGATAATTGAAAACATTTGTGAAAGCTGTTTGAACGTCCCCTTGCAAGGTTTACTGTAAAAATTGTGTACTAAACAGGTTTCATTATCCAGTTTAAAAAATGCACTAAATGTTTTGAGACAGTTATAAAATGAACAAATATCCAATACTTTTGGTATCTAGATGCAGCATAGAATCTTTTAATTAAGTCTTCTGCTGTTCAGTTCACAATTTGTTCAAAGTTTAATAACTGTTTCCCTCAAATGTGATATTTGATTGCATAGTGTTGCTGCTAAGCTCAGTGACCCCATTTAGATTGGCCAGACGCCTCTGTTGTATCATTCTTTTAAGGGCCAGATAGGTATACAGATTTAGCCTAAGTACATACACACCACAAGGCTGGGACTGTGAATAAATGGCTGAAAGCACAGAGTGGAGTATTAATCCATTAAACTGAATGGCCCTGGTAACCAGGTTACTAATGTTATTTTGTCAGAGTAATGTTTCCCTGCCACAATGTGTCCATGACTTGCAGTCAAACTGCCTTACAGACAGCATTGTGTTTCAATCACAGACTACACAAGTGACAACAGACAAGCGAACATCTCCTGGGAGGAAATCACTTGAAGCAGCTTTTATGCTGTTGTTATGATGCATTAGAGCCATTACAAAAAAAATGCTGACCAGACACAATTGCAGTTTACAAAGAAAACTAAATATCTTGTCATGGAGGCGAAAAGAAAACATTACTAATGACTGATATGCACATTATTTGCAATTCATTTTTTTATAATTCTTCAGCTGAGGTCATGTGAAATAACAGATTTGACACACTGTAACTACACACGCAAACTGTTTGAGTTAAAAACATAAACCACTTATGTTCTGGTTTGACCAATATTTATTAGGACATTTCGTGGAATCAGTGAGGAGCTGGGTAAACTGGTGTATCTTTAAGATGCGTTTGTGTTATAGTCAGAAGAAAGTTTTGGGAAAAAAATCAAGCTTTCAATTGAACAATAATAATTTGGATACTAGAGGAGGAAACATGCACATGGGCAAGCACATGATGTCACTGTTCGCAAGATATCAGTGTTTAGTATTGTACACATAGAAGAAACCCATTGCACAAATGGTGCAAAAGCTGTTGAGTAACTGACTTCACAAATTGATTTATTAAATGTGTAGCATAGTTAGTTTTATGCCTTTTTGTTAAAGGTAGTGTACTTCTGGCAACAAGGCTTTGTTGCTGTTGTTTGGCATGTGCCCTGTGCAGTAAGTCTATAAGTGTACATTATATGGTGTGTAGGGCAGCCTTACAATATGGGGGGCATATTTATGCAGAAGCCACCTAATCAGACCTTGTCAATAAAGCACTTAGGCTATGTTATGTCTTACTGTCAGAATTAATATAGTCCTACATATCAGTGGTACATAATGTGGTGCCCCAGGGGTACATCATTCACTGCTGGTCATTTTTCCAGTGTTATGTTACACTAATGTAGAACACTGCATAAAGCATGTGAGTGGTATGGATAGCAGGGGTGCATTAGATGGTGTTTCAGGCATACGTATTATAATTGTGGCAACCTAATCCTTTGGGGTACTCTTATTTGGGGAAGTTGGAATTGGTATTTCCTTAGGTTGGTGCAGGTAACTGTGTTGGCACAAGTATTGTCTATCAAAATAATGATAAACAGATTAGGTATTATTATGCACATAAATGGTGCACTTATACCTTCAGATATCAATTTTAGGTATCCACTATTATTCACCTGTTGTATCTGAATTCAGACTACCTATAAAAATAGTTTAGTCAGTCATACTTTGGGTTCAAATAATACAATCTTAGCCTTTTCTGAGTCTTGGTAGGTTTTTGTATTTCACAATTTAATGAGTGAATATGTGAGGTTATTCTGTAGAAAATACAGTAAGATAAGACGTGCACAGTCTGGTTGTGAGCTCCATAACAGCACTGCTCCACCACAATATAAATTCCTAAACAAGGTTATTCATCTATCCAGAACAAGCTACATAAAGACAGACGTGATGAATAGATCAAACAGGCACCTTGAAAGCAAAAACAGATAGTCTGAATATTTTTTTGTACTGAAGGTCCCTCTTTTAAAATTAAAACACACCATCCTACTTTAAACCCTGTAATGACACTGAATTGCTTGCATTTTTGTATCATGCAAAAATGACACTATTGTCACATGCTCTGCATTTTGCTATGAAGACATGCTCTTGATTTAAGCACATGAACGTGTGCAATAATTGGCACACTGTAACTCACTTGCTTGGGATTGCACACATTGATTTACTGTTTAGACAATAAAATTGGGTTTGACTTCTATTGGCTTTTAAAGACCATTTTAAAATTACCTATAGCTAGATTTTGTTGGTGTCAGTTTACTTCTTTGCTGACTGTGAACACTCTAACACAACTTAGCGCATCTACTGAAAGCAAGAAGAGCTTCTTCGCCATCTTATCAACATTTTGAAGAAAGTTTCATTTTTAATTAGTCACTGCTGGTCTATGTAGTTCACCATCACTTTAATGTGGTCAAACCTAAAAGTGCTGTCTTTGGTCACAGCCTTCACTCCCTAAGTGTATGATGATGCTCTACCTCTCAACATTGAACCGTCCATACCAGCTCATAGACCGGCTTATGTGGTTATCAGTTTTGGCCTCTGTGTGCAAGCACATAGGATTGGACTAGTTTGTACATCCACTGACATCCACAATCAGTGTCACATCCTTTTGGCCTCATGGTTCTTGATACATCTCCTTTGCCTGTCTCTTTGATGAGACATATGTAAACAATGGAGGTTGACAATGGAGGTTCATTGAGCAGTGAAAAAGGTTAGATAATAAATTCTGATTTTTTTTTTTGTTTTAATTTGTTTATTCTAATTTAAAACCCTTTTCTGCTTAATAATATTACTTTCCCTTATCTGCCCATGGCTATTGAATGGTTAATGTAGAGAAAGTACATGGTTTAGTAAAAAAAAAAAAAGCCATTAAAAACACTTTGTTCAGGTTAGAGACTATGATTATGGCCTTAAATAGCAACAAAAAGTTTTTTAGATTCTGACAAGACATGAATCCCTTTCTTTATTAAACCAACCTAGACGTTTTTCAATTGTTTTGTGACATAAAGGGCACACTGTTGGCTTCATTGGCAACTGATGATGGCACTGGTTGTACATTGTGCACAGCAAAATTGATATAAATATAATCACATGGATAATATTTAAAAACATAGATTTTGGCTGCTTTTAGTTGGTTCCTATTTAATATGTCCATATCCACATTCATTATCAAAAGCTATGACAGCTACCTCTTTGTTTAAACTTTATTTTTACTCTTTTCGTTAATAAACTTGCAACATAGGCTACGATGGCAAGGTACAATGATAGGTACTTAAGCAGGTCTTGGGTTTATTTAGCAAGCCCTATGAGGCAGCCTTGGAAAAAAGGTTAAAAATGAGCACATTGTTCTTTAAGAAAGTACATATAATAAAGCACACATGTACTTAGCACAAGAGAATTGTCTGGATTATAATTTAGACTTCAAAAAAGTGATGCATTTATAAATCTAAGTATGTATATATATACATACATATAACAAAACCATTAGTAAAGATTCCTAAGTGTTTGTGTAAAGAGAAATTTGTATTCCATGGTCTTCATAACTAAAAGTTGCTGACATACCAATTTTTAAAAAGGTCAATACTTGGTAACATATTTATGTGTGTATCTTATCCACAGTTTTTTATCTGAATTTTTTTTTTGTTAGAAAAAAAGTGTCCATGATTATAAGTAGCTTGTTCTTCCTACAATCCACTACTTACTAGTATCGAGCTAATTTGTAAAATGAACCACTAATTTTGAGTCATTGTGAAAATCTACCATACATTTTGTTTCATTGCTCTAGGAGTCTCATATAATTGAATACCACCTACTTGCACAATATGGGGAGGTTTTCTCACCCTGATGCTGAGAGTGTCAAGTTGAAAAATGTTGTGCTAAGCATCTCTTTGTTGTGCTTCACATGCTTAACAGTGCACACCCTGCAATTTGCATTTTATAATTACTTCTGTTCTGTAACATTAGAAAAAAGAACAATAGCAGCTGATAATTTATGTAATGGGATGAGCCATACACCCTCATATACAATAGAGAACTGTTAATAGTATTTTTAAAAGTTAAATAGATATGTTAACACCATAAGTATGCTCTTTTGAGATTACTGTATTTACCGAATGGATTGTTATTACATGGGATGAAAACATTGTCAGAAGAAAATATTCACTTGTTCAATTTTTTAAAAGTATTAATAAACATTTGATAACTTTAAAAACTATAGACCTTTGATTTTATCTACCAAGGCTCTGCGACTTCTTTTCCTCATTTGCTTGTCTCAAGTATGTCCCCTTCATATTGTTTCAGTACATTCCATCATCACTGATGTACAGCGACAATGATTTTAAACGAGTTCTCTTAAAAGAAATATACTTGTTTACCTTCACAGCCTTAAGAAAATAAATCAGTTTCATTTCTGTGCACCCACATTAGAGGTCACTATGGAAACTGCTCAGCCTTGCCGTGTACAAAGGCTGGAAAACAGCAATAGCTAACATTTAAAAAAATCTGCTATCTAACTAAGCATAAGCATTGCTTAGGCAAGACCTCGGGTGTAGGCCATATTCCTTCAATAACTAGCATAACATTAAAAAGTAAATCACAAAATAAACCACATTTTTATTCAGTAAAGCTAAAACCTGCTGATAAAGTTTATCAGGGTGATGGTTTAGTTCAATGGTAAATTCCCTGCTTAAAAATGTCAAGAATAAATATGATGGTGACACAAAAACAGATGTATTAAAAAGTATAAATAAATTATTGTAACTGTGATTTTGACTAACCGCCACCACTACCACTGGTTGATCCCATCTAAGCAATACACTATTTGGACCTCTATGTGTAGAAACTATATTTGTCCTATCAGCTTACTGTGAGTAAGACAGTAAACAAATCTTGATGTCTGTGCAAGGTTTTCCTTTATGTGCACAGTGGAGTGTAAATTAGGTGCTCAATATTGCAATCTAAATTTTTAACTCCTTATGTTTTTTTTTTCACACGTCTTGTGAGGACGAGCACAGTTGAGGCAAAGGAGACAGTTCATTTGCTTCTCCCTCTGAAGAAGATGTCAGTGTGTGTTAAAATATGCTTCAGAAAATTACTCTTGATAATTTAACCAAAGTTCTATCTTTCTGAAAACTGATTTCGGACTACATAATTTCCACTGAATGACATGCCTCATATACTTTCAATGGATCATTTCTTTGTCATCTCCATGCTAGTCTGTCAGTTTTCCATGATTACCATGGTTGTTCCCTTCCTCCCTCTCCCCCTGCCTCCTCCGCCTCTTGTTCCTCTCTGTCCTCTTCTATCCCTTCCTGCCTCAGCTCCTTCTCCGCTTTCTCCTCCCGCTCCTCCTCCTCCCACTCCTCCTTCTTCTGCTGCTTTTTCCTCTCTTCCTGCCTGCTGCTGAGACTGCTGCAGACTAACCTGACTCGGGGTGCAGAGACCGCCAGCTGTGTGTGAGGAACCCATCTCATGCACCCAGCACACAATCACACATGTACACGCCTGCATGCATAGGAATGCTAACACACAACCACTTAGAGATGTCTGTGCTCAAAGGAATAGTCTAATGATTCAGGAAGATGTCCTTAGTTATAAAGCTGTTTTAATGTTTTATGTCCATATTTTTCTCTCAAAGAGCTGCTTTTGAGACAGAAATATTGTGAGTGGTTGAGCTGAATTTTAAGGGTCCCATGTTAGCATCCACCTGACATATGTCATGACCTTTGCAGCTGACCCAATTCAATGCAACTCAACATGAGACTGGAAATGCAGGGGTAGTTTGCACAAATTTAAAAAGCTAACTAGCTGGGCAATAATGATAGAATAGATTGATTTTTGTAAACTCTAGACTTTTGTCCTGTGACAACTGTTTTTTTTGTAACATTTTTTTACATTTTAGTTGTGTACAATAACTGCCCTATGTATCAAAACTGTGGTTCGTAAAAACATTAATTACAAGTCCGTGATGCATATCAGCTTTCTAGCTTTAGCACTGCACATTATAAGAAATGTAAGTTGATATTTATAAACAGTTAGCCTAGAAAATGATTTGCAAGTATCTAATGACAAGTCACATCACTCGTGTGTAAGGCATTCAACGGCAACTTTTGTGTAGGAAACTCTGCAGTTTATGATGCATCATCATAGTCTGCATCCTTGTAAAGCAGACAGCCCCTAAAATGGGACACACCTTTAGATTTGCACTGACATTGTCCTTATGTGAGATGCATCTGCTTCATTTATTTAAACTGAGCTCATCACACAATGCAGCAGCATAAAACAGTCGCTATCATGAAAACTTTGGTAAAGACCTTCCACACAATTATCTTTGATGCAGGCTGATCTCTCTAGTAAATGCAAGGACTCTATTCACACAATTATTTGATGCTAAAGGTAGCTCCTAACATGCTTGTTTAGGAATAAATTATTCAGTTAGCCTAACAATCATAATTTTTGGAAATATTTGAAGTAAAAATATTTCACAAAAAGTTCAGGGCAAAATGAGCTCCTAAATCTGTTAAAAGTTACAAGAGTAAAGAGGAATACTAGGTCAAAGCAAATGACAAACCAAGGATGTAGTGACTTCACCAACCAACAGAAAAAACTCAACAAAACAAGACACCAAGTTCATTCAGCAGTTGCCATCTTGGATCAATGCTTCCTTTTAGCCTCATTATGCTTGTGTCTGACTAAACACAGCTGAGACAATCAACAATAGAGCCTTCAGTGCTGAGCCTTATGTCCATAGCAACGACTAAGAGGCCAAATAATGACTATGCCGTGGAAGAGACCTCAGCTGCCATGTCCAAAGAACCAGTTGTCACAAAAATGCTTGTAACTTAGGTGCTGATAATGATAAAACAATGTTGTTTGGAATACTTACTCATGGAAGTTATTGCGTGCCCCTGCTGTCTTTACTGTACACCTTACCTCTCATGCACAACAGTACACAGGCTCAGAAAATTTTGACACAATGACTCGACTCACTCTTCTTTGGTTTCTTTGCGATTTTTTGACGGAAGAGTTGCTGTTATCAGGTACACCATGGATACAGATATTTTAAATTCTCCACACAATGGTAGCTCATTTTAGTGAGTAAAGCACAGGTGCTAACTCCTCCATTACTCTGCAGCTAACATCAGTCTATTCGAGGGTTTGTGCATTAAAAGTCTCATAACCACTCTTCCCAACAAAAATTCAGATACAGATAATATTCTTTTTTGCTCATGTGGTTACTGGAACCTGTCATAAGTAGCACACCACCATGTTTTACACTGTTTCACTTTTTTGTGCTCAAGCTCTTATGTTGCTTTTGTTTCAGCATTGTGTTGCAGTTGCACCGTGAAGGAGATGTGAAACCAGACAACTGTCACCTTATGTTTTATGTGTCGAAGCTTGAATCCATTGTTTAAAATGTGTTGGAGTGAATGTGCATAACAAGGTTCAGATTCCCATCCCAGTGAATGTGTTGGTTAGCATTTGTCAAGTTGCCATGCTGTTACTTTTTTTTTAGTACTGAGTGTTCAGTAGCTGTTGAGAACACATTTGCAGTATGCTGCATTTACATCACCTTGGTCTGCAGAACAGCACTAAGTATTTCCCAATTGAGTATATAATGACAGGGGACCATGACTATACATTAAATACATGCACATCAATATATCATCCTCCCGTGAATGCTATTCATGAGTTCAGCTCACTTGCATGGTCACTACATAACATGTTCAGTTTTGCAGTGATGTTTTTTTTTTCTTTTCACAAATTTGATCAAACTTTAGAACACTTGCCTGTCACATAATTAGTGGAAAAAATACCGTCAATATGAGACTTACTCTTATCTTGAGAAAAACGTATCCCATCTGGTGACAAAGCCAGCTACTGATTTGTGATCAGTGAACAGGCCCCAGCCTTCTGCTGAGTACTTTGCTTTTAAATGCCTGAGCATAGTTCTTGTTATTTTTATTTTCGAAGTAGCTGCACAAAGAACTTTTTAACAGTTTTAATAGTCTCTTTATGTCTCTCCTGTTCATACGAGAACATCTTGCCAACTTCTAAGCACTGTAACAAATGTTGTATTGCTCTAAAATGTGGGAAAGAATGTACCACCTGTATACTGAATCCTGCTAATGTAGTGTTCATATAATAGGCTCGGGTGACTACGCGCTGGTTAAAACTTGGGATATTCTATCTTTAAGACAATAGGATTTACAAAGATAAATGAGAAAATCATGAACCATCAATACCTACAGTAGAGAAAAAATCTCTCAAGAGTTTTTAATTTTTCCTATTCCACTTCACACGCATTGATTCACACAAAAACATACATGCTAATGGACAGGCGCACCAAATGTGCATGACAGCTCAGCAGAGTGGGCAAACCCTGAAAGCAACTAATCATTTACTGCCCACAAGGGCCAGAGACACAAAGTACACTGAGGATTACAGCAAAGCTGTGCCCCCATCCCATCTGCATCACAGCTTCACAGCTGTTCTTCATCCATTCAAGCCAAGGGGGGCTTTTAGTTCACTCTCATAGGTGAGAGCTCTTATAAAGTAAAAAAGAGTGTTCCTTTAAATTAAGTCCACCCATTACTTTAGATTATCACCTAAACAATGATGGCCAGTAATAGGAATACTTCAATACCCAACTTCAAGCATCTAACTTGAGCTATCTACTTAAACAATTTGCGTTTTGTACTTCGCCAAGTTCTGCTCAATTGTTTTGGTTGAACAATAGCTATGTTCTACACATGCTTTTGACATTAGCGCCTAAAAGTTAAATCACTCTCAGATCTGCAGGATTCTCAAAGCCCCAACCCACAAATTTTAGAAATGTAGAAGCTGTAGATTTTTCGAGTAATGGCCGGAGTTATAACCTGTCTAATGTTTTCTGCTGTATCTCTATAATTCTCTGTAACATTATAATACATTTTCTTAACCAGTGTTTCATATTCACCTTAGCTAACTGTGGTGTAGTTGTTTGTCACATAACTCCCAACAGCTATGTAAGAAAATATTGGCACTTTGTTAAAGGTAATGAGGTGATTAAAATGGATATGGGACTAATAGGACGGGGCTGTTTTTTATTTAGTCTCATAAAGCCAGGTTGTAGAATGAAGAATTAGACACCAGGCAGCTTAAGTTGAGGCAGCAAGCCATGCTACTTTATCCATCTCTGTGGGATGGAGTTCGGTTGAATTTTAGCTAAGTTTGTTCCAAAAGGACCACTAGCTTGAATGTTTTTCCTTTCACCCTGCTCTATCACCTAACAGACTTGTCAGACAATTTGATAAAGTTAATAAAAATAAGAAAGAAACACATTTGTTTGGGTGTTCAGATTCAGAAACTAACTTACTTTAGGAGACATTGCTTATATACTATGAGCTGATCAGTGGTAGAGTGCCAGCTGCAGATCTTAGTGGTAGGGGAAACGGTTAACATATCCCAGCATATCGTTTGAAAAAATTTAATAAAAGTCAAACAAAGTAGGACACAGCAATGCTCAGACTACTTTCTCTACTTTTTTTTAAATATCAACCTTTTCTTTTGTACATGATGAACTTTCCTTAACATCAGTGCTATTTAAAATCTCTTTGGTTAGTAGCAGTAGTAGTAGTAGTAGTAGCCGTTTATTGTCATTACAACTGTGTTAACAACAGTGTTGCAACGAAATTACATCCAGTTACATCCCATCCAAGAAACATAAAAAGACAGTGACACATAACAGTGGGTGGACAAGAGCGGGAGAACTACAGGTCGCTACAGTACAGCGTGTCGTTTACTTAGATGAGAAAAGGAGAACAGGAGTGAGGTAGAGGCAAAAAAAAGCAACTCCCAAACCGGGCTCCTGTAGGAGGGGCACAGTGTGGGATTAGGGAAAAACACCTCAGCACATAAGCAACATTATAAGACATTACAACAAAACTTGAAAGCCTGCACATGTGGGAGAGGGGAAGGAAGTGTGGGAGGGCCAATAGTACATAATACATCACAAAGCCTAGTAAATCTAGTTAATTACCAAGAACTATGAACTGACTGCGCAGCTTTTCATATTCTTATGGACCATGACACTCCAAGCTGACATCAGAAAACTAGTAGCAAAAAAAGAAGAGATTGAGGTTAGAAAAAAAAAACATGGAATTATACGTACATACAAAAAGTTTAGGGACATTCCCAAACCTGTGTTATGAACTTAAGTTAAATGAAACAAGTAAAAACTTCACTCGAATCTTTAATGTCCAGTTCGACATGTTGAAGAAACTTGTCAGTGCAGTCATCCACAGGCCAAACACTAGCTTCATGGATTATATCTCTGTAGGGTAACAGCTTTACGGAGTGTTTTTCTCACCAATGATCTCAACACTAATTACACATGCTAAAACTACCAAACGGGGGCAGACAAGGACTGACTGGAACCAACAGTGCAGGACACACTGCATAAACTAGGGTGACAGACGCTCACAGACTGCCCAGCATTGGCTAACAGCCAATCTGTGAATGCCATTATAAATGTAACAGAGCAAGATTAATACTAAGAAAAGGACTGCAATTCAGGTAAGTGCCTGGATTGCCTCCAATTGATTGCTGTACAAACCTACAGAAGAAAGGATCATATTCACCTGCTCTTTTCCACATGCATGTAAGTGGAGCAAGGTTAACCGTATAGTGGACCACAATGATAATGACCACTGTCAATAAATCTTAACATTGTGTTCCTTACAACCAACATATTATAGCCGGCAGCCAACACTCAATAGCTTTCCCTTATAGCGTCTCAAAGAGAAGAATTATTCTCCAGCTGCTGGTGTTGTTTCACACAGTGCTTTGTATATGTCACAGCATCTTATGAGAAAAGAGGAAAGAATGTGAAGAAGCAGCGGTTTAATTGAGCATGCAACAACATGGAATTCCATTCCGATGATGCGCATCAATAAGTAATGATGCTCTACGGGCCTGTGAAACCCAGCATGCTCACTGAGATTGTATTACGCACATCTGGAGATGCTTGTCGGGTTTGTGTTTGTGTAAGATTTTGTTTTGTACTCTCTTGTATGACTGAAGTGTGAGTTGTATACATTGATGATATGGTAGGGTGTTCTGGTTACAAAACACCCAGGTTTGCAGCCCTCTCAAGCTCACTGTGTTTATCAGGAAACTGTTATAAGTTGACTGTGGTCAGCTAATAAAGAGCCTATCCCCTGCTTTGAGATTCTAGTGGAAACACAATAGCACAACTACAGTTGATAAACCTTCTTCACTTGTTCAGCCTAAAGAAAAATACATCTTGAGCAAACTCATCTGTATGGCTAGGCTATGGGTTTTCTTTGTCTTTTTCATTTCCTGGCTTTTTTGAGTATGGTGGCAAGAGAAAAACTTCTTTGCTTATACAGCTACTTTTTTGAATTACTAATCCATCATGTCAGAGAAAATGTTGTTACATTGACAGCTTTTGCTTGTGATCCTCTTCCTAGATTAACAGAATGAACAGTCTGATCAGCCCAGTCTCATTCACCACTCATCAAGTACTGATACTGACAAAGGGGCATGACAAAAGCGTCAATATTTGATGAGCTGGGATGAGAATGTGTCGGCCTGCTGCTTACAAGAAGCAAGTCTGGGTGTGTTTATGGTTTCATATTTTGACTGGGCATGAATTATAAATACCAGCCCAGTATTTACCGCACCACATTGTGTGGGTGGATGGGCGTGCAGGAAATCCAACTTTGGAGGGACAACAATTACAGATTATAACAGTTCAAGATAGTATTTCCTCCTTTTAAGAGGAACATGGCACTCCTTACCCCTAATCATGAATAAGCAGTTTTGTTGCTGAAACATAACCGTACATGAAGCAGAAATAGGATGTTATTTTAAAATGTTGGGTGTGAATTTCAAAAACAATTGTTGTCATTGAACAAATACCAACATTCTGCTGGTTATAGCATTGGTTTCTTAATGGTTAGGCTTTTACATGAAGAAGTATAGGAAGACACTCACACACTTGTAGCTACAATTGAAAATGTTTTTTTATAATGTGCCACCATTTGTCTTGACTATCTTATCTATCACAAAGACCACCTAGAGACAACCCTATGTCCTAATAAATATCTTTATATACAGTAAGAAATAATAGGTCTGCCAAATGTCAAGTTTTTTTTTTGCATTTTGCATTTTTGACACAGACTCAACACTCCGAGCAAATCAACTCAGTAAGTAACTTTACTAGTTCCCCCTTTGGCAAGTCTGAGCTGATAAAAAGACTTTTTTCATGGCACAAAACATGCTTTTTGGGGGGTTCGATCTTAAATCTTAGACCTCAACAGTAAAACATTTTGTAAGATGTATTTCATTCTCATACTTGTACTGAATGTTTAGTGGATAGAATTTAGACTTAACTTCCAAAACATTCCGTTATAGCATCCATTTTTCACACAGCATATGGATTTATTTAATTATTCAATTATGCATGAATCCTTGCATATATTATGTATTTCATATTCAGTCAGGCTATGTACAGTGAAATTGTTTGGAATGGTGTCCAGATGTTCAGCTACACTACGATAATCACAATATGTGGACAGAGCTGAAATAGGCAACACTTAAATGGAAATATTTAGAAATACAGCTGTTTGACCAAGTTAGGCTGCAAAGTTGGGCCAGAACACACTGTGTTTTTTTCCACTCATTTATCATTCACATTCTTCTTTTGTATTTCTCTTCAGTGTATTTACTGCTAGGATATTATACAAATGATGCAGGAGCCCACTGAAGACTTACCAACCAGCTACATTAATGTCATTAAAATGAGTGTTTTCAGCAGCAAGCCATCCAGACAAATCTGCATATAAAATCAGTACTTTTGCCTCATAAGAAACAGACCATGTGGCATTGTGTTAACATGTATTTATATATGTATGTTTACCGAATCAATTATCTAGAAAGCATTGAGCAGATCTAGAGAGAGCAAGCACTTGGGGATAGAAAACATCAAAAACTTTCTTTCAATGAATGAAATCTCCAGCAAAATGAGAAACAGAGTGAGGGAGACAGACAGAGAGAGAGGGAGAGAGAGAGAGCATAAGATAATCCAAGTTTTGGACAAAATTTGAAAAATCCTAAATGAGAGTTTGTAAAAAGAAATATATGTGTTAAAGGTGCTCTATGAATTCTTTTACAGGCCTTAAAGTGCAATGAGACAGAGCTCATGATATGAGGAATTGCAGGCTGCAGAAGCTTACATGACTTTTACATGTACTCTCAATCCATACGTTTATATTTGTATATTTGTATAAGAGCATCTGCCGTCTCAAATTTGTGGACAAATTTTCATAGTCACACTAGACAGGAGTAAGTGCTCTTTCAGAATGTGGGCCTTAAATGTTTATCTCACATTGGATTAAAAAGTCTACTTGGGGCCAATACTTAGAAGCCGCTTGTGGAAGACATTTGAAATCTTTTGCAACCGTGTCAATGGTCGGTCTGGATGTTAAGTTATGAGCCATACTGATAACCATTATCTCACTCCAGATGTAGTTTGTCTACTCTGCAAAGCATGAACATCCCCTTTAGGAATTTAAGGTGAACTTGTCCTTAGGCATAACAACATTCTTACAGCGAGAAAAAAAAAGAATAAAACCATGTCAGAAAGTCAGCACATCTTGTCCATCCCTGCTTTCGGAGCACTGCTAGTCCACTTGCTCATTGAAAGAATGCTTAAATCAATGGAAATTCCATATCACATTTTCATTGAAACCTGGTAATCCACTCCATTTTTTATTATGTCAGTGGCCAAAATAATGAAATTGCACTCCATGTTTTTAGTGTTACTTTGCTGATTCCGTGCAGTCAGATTTCAAAAAGCAATGACATAGAGCACCCTTAAAGATGTCTCTTAGCTGCTGAGTTGGGTGGGTAACACAGTGTCCCATGTAAATGTTGGTAATTTGTTCGTAGCTTATGATCCCTTACAAAGTCTCTGAAAGGACTTGAAAATTAACATATTCTGTTTTATTTTCACGTAGTGGCCCAGTTTCTTTTAATCTGGGTTGTACAATGGACCATCGCACTGTCTGATATTGTTTTTTGTCTACAGAAAGGATGATAAAAGAAACAATTATTCCCTATCTGACACTGTGGAAAGAAATTGATAAGAAGCATTAACAATTTCTAACCTGTATATAAGTAGACAAGGAAACATATATCCCAATTTATGTGAACACTTGATAAGAAAAATGACATGACATTAATTAGAGTTTATGGATTGATAATACACAGCATTTTTAAAAATATACAAATTTGGAGCTCTGACACAGAAAAAAGCCCTGCATGAGCTGCAACAACCACAAACTCACCACTGATGAATTCTGACACCATGTTAAGTAATTCACTGCATTTATAGTTTACACTCTACTACACAGCCTATGGACCTGCAACCCCCCCCCCCCCAATCTGACCTCTTTCAAAAACAGCATTCCCAGCTTGCTGTACTGTATTTCACTGTTTTTTCCTGTGGCAGCCCTAAGTCAAATTGCAACAAAACAAGGCTGTCCACAGGGGGAGCAGGCTTGTTCCCTTGCCCATAACATTTGGACAGGGGAAACAATCTGAAACTCATTCAGCTCTGCTTTTTCTATTTCCCTCTTCAGAGGTCCTTCTGCAGTGCCATGGTGGACGAGTTGCGGGTTTCCCTCAAGTGCCAGCGCCGGCTCAAACACAAGCCCCAGCCGCCTGTCATGGTGAAAACGGAGGAGGTCATCAACATGCACACCTTCAACGACCGCAGACTGCCAGGGAAAGAGACAATGGCCTAAAATGGGAATCACAATTACTTTTTCACCCTCTCTCCTGCAGTGAGGAGGTGTGCAGAGACATTGGGGAAAAGGGTGGGGGTAAGTGGTAAGGGGGTTGTTTCGGGGTGTTATGGTTAACAGTTGGATTATTTCGACATAGAGCAGAGATTCTTGGGAGTATACTGACTAAATGTCATTCTTGTTTCTTTATAAATAGCTAGGGATAAGAAATTCAACAATATTTCCTGTGGAAATAACTTGAACCTGGGTGAAATTACAGCAAGTTACCTCATTACTCTTACCACCTTGGCAAGATGGCAAACTACAGGTGCAAGGATTTTCAAAACCCAGGAGACAAAGGGAAAGTTTTGGGGAAAAATTAAGGTAGGACAGAATGGTACCTCAATAAAAAACAAGAAAAAAAGAACTGGACCTAACATCTTTAGCTGCTGCTCAGTCAGTCTTTCACCGCACAGCTCAAAAGGACTGGTCGTGCAGCATTAAACATCTCAGAGAAAATGAACATATATATTGATGAGCATAGGGGGAATCGGAAAAAATAGTTTGTAAAGGATTGTTTATTTTCAAAAGTTGTGAATAGAATGGATGAATGGGCTCTTCACTAAATTAAACCCAAAGCCCTGAAGATGACTTGGCTGCTTCCAAATTGTATAGAGAGGCATTGCTTAATCACATATGATATTGATCAACATCAAAAATGGATATACTATATATCATCCATCAGGCAATAAGTGATATCATTTATTTGTGTTTCAGAGTACTAACACTTTTAGTCTTTATTGTAAGGGATGTGTGTTTTTTAGGGGCAGTTTATATGGTGAAATACAAGCAGATAATGCAGGAGTAGGGGCAATATGAACTGTTGATGTCTATGTATCATCCAGTGCTCACTTAGAGAAGATTCTATGGAGGAACACACCCTTAATTTCTAAGGAGGAACCTTAAAATGGTGTGGGCACGGCTCACCGAGTCTAAATTCACAGCAATCACACAACACACAAACTCTATTTATTCAAAGTATTTATTGTTTTATTTATGAAACTCCTTATTTATATCTCTATGGACTTGACTTTCACTACTGCCGTGAATTCACCTCATCTAAACTCTTAATGAGTATACACAGTTTCTTTCCATTTGCTCAGTGTCAAGTCACTAGTTTCATTTTGTACTCTTGTGGCTTTTTTTTTCTTTCTTTGGCAACAAAGCTCCACATTTACTTGTGCAAATGCAATTTCTATGAAAAAGTGTTTTTGTACGAAGAATCAAAATTTTGTAATGATTTTTATCAACACAAAACACACTACGAGGAGTGTCATCCACGGCAGAGGGGTGGTACTCCAGGTTGACAGTTAGGCTTTCCTAGACACTAGACACAGCCGATACACACATACTATACACATACCCAAGAGTGCAGGGTGCACATATCCTCCACAGAGCAGTGTCTCACAAATTAGTACTACTCTTAATACAGAGCATTCTGGTAAGCATTAGTGACATAATGTTGTTGTGGAGAAAAAGAAAAAAGAAGCTATTTTTAACATGTAAAGGAATCATATTTAAAGAAAGATATTTTTACTTCACATGAAAGAAGGGTAATGATAATATTGGTTAGAGCAAGTGTAGATCATGGTGTAAAAACACAGAGAGGGGGGAAGACAGCTGATGATGCTTATCATTCTACACCCCTGATAACTGACAGAATCCAGTGGTGAGCAATCATGTGTAAATGATTTTAAAAAGGAATAAGATGTATTTAAAAAAGAAAATGAACACTTAACTAATTTTGAACTTGTTGTGAAAACAAAATGGAGTGCACACAGTTTATCCTTTGAAGTTGATGCACAAGTTTAAAGAAAATTAAAAAATCATATTCACAACTTTTTACTTTATCTGCCTCTTTATTTTATGTTAGTGCATGACCATCTGATAATTAGTTAGAGCAATGTCTAAGAGCATCTTTTATGAGTTCAACCACTGAGGTACATAAGCAGACATATCAGGTGAACAAGCCCCTCTCCTTTGAGGGTATCCCACAGCACAAGAACATGGACTTTCACTTAATTATACTTAAATGCCAAAAAAAATATAGATTGGATTATATACATAGCAATGGATTAACTAAAGATTCGTCCAAAGTAGGCTACAGGGCGATGGAGTTTCTTTATAAATTGATGATTTGCTAGCATTTGAGCCTCACTTATCTGTCATTCAGTGGGGCAGAGACATGTTCAGATTGACAGGAGCATTGCTTTGAGATGAATGCACACCCATGAAAAACTGACACAGGTTGTTTGAATTACTCAATCTAATTAGACCTGCTCTCAGGACTGTGTTGGTGTTTACGGTCTGTGCTTGACAGACTTAAAAATGCTTGATTTCCTGGCTTTCCATATTTTTTTTTGCACCTCTCATGGCAAGGATAATACATCTTATTACACCTAATCCTCCTAAATCATACACATCACTTTTCTATACGCCAGTGGAGCTCAAACCATGTTTAAAGTGAGCAGAGTGTGAACCAGGCAGAATGTCTAAAACACCTGTTGGGATATGCAGGCACATTGACAAATCTGCTCCAAAGTTCAACCCTCAAAAATCATATTTAGTCTCTACCCAAGCATTTTTAACAATGGCAAAAAAAGAAAAAACACAAAAAAATACCTTTATCACCAGAGATAAAAATGAGCAAAGGGCCCCTTTTTGTTTTCAGTCAGTATGTTAATTACAAGACCATGATAGGCACCAAATTGGTCTAAATGTGAAATCTGGTAGTGTTGCTGTTCCACTCTAGCCTTTTTAGCTTTTATAAGGGCCATGTGCTTATATATTAGTCTTCTGTTTTGGTTGCTGAAAAAATGAATAGGTTCTCGAGAGTACATACCAACAAAATTAAATATGTCTTTCAGCTGTAATGTGGGCAGCAATTGAAGCGTATATTTGCAATTACTTTCTAGAACTAGAGTCCCATTTTTTGAGCAAATTGTGAGCAAATTATTTGGTCTAGATGGACAAAAAATTAGCCCAAAATATGAAATATTTTAGCTGTATTAAGCCTATAGACCAACTTATTAAGACCAACAAATAAACAGCCAAAGATCCCTTATTGGTCCCACTTGTATTCCTCATTGGTGTCGGCAGTTTGGTAAATTCTTATTTATGTTTTAATTTTTTAATAAAATAAACTGTTTCTGTAAAAAATCCACTACCAATAAACATAACTAACCTTTAAAAAAAGTCTTGAAGATCTTTACTGCACCTTAATGAGAAAAAAGTTATGTGTGGTGATGTTGGTTATGTGTATGTTTCTTATCCCACTGTTGATCACACATTGCATGATATCATAAAACTTTACCCTCTATTCATCACATAATTAATCAGTTAATAATGTTACTGTTTATCTGGTTTATTTTATAAAGGCAAGCTTAAAAACATTTGAATGTATTCCAATATCAGCTAATACACCATTTTATTTCTTAGAGCTGGATAATAGCTGGAAACAGTAGGAAAAGTATTCATAAAACAACATGGCTCAGCAGAACGGAACCACTTGACAAGGTCAATGTGCAGCCAATTTTTGACCTCTGGGAGGGACTGCAGTTCAAGCGAACCACAGTGACTCAGCAGAATGGCAGCTAATCTGATTAAAGCCTCCATCCTCTTTGCCCTGACCCCCAAAATAGCACAGAAAACTGTGAGAGATGCAGCAAAAGATTACATTAGTACATTTGTCCTACCAAAGAAGAATCCATTTGATGGAAACGGCTGCAGCGAGGTCAGACACAGCATTCTTTAACTGGTCACACTGGCATTACTTCAAGTTTCACAGGGGAAAGAACAAAAAATCATAGTTGTTCGCACTTTACGTGCTTGGAGGCTGAGGGAACTATCTTGTAATGTAAAAGTTTTTGCTGGTAAGTTGTTCTATATAATCACACTATTGTAGTTAAAGTGGGCAATTTTAATACATAATGGTAACCACTACTTGTAAAATGCAAGAAAGCCTTTTTAGGCTCTGTGATGTTTCCTCCACTAGATTTGTAATGAACTGCAGTTAGCTTAAGTGCTATAGTTTTTCGCCGTGAAAGAATATTACATGTTTTCTTTTTTTATGCCTAGAACTACTTGGTGGTTATTTTGGTGAAAGTATTACCACGTAGTGTAATCAATAGCCTATTACTTTTCACAGATAGCATAATCATAAAGTAACCAATAACTTTCAAATGTAAATGATTAATTTTATTTATTAAATTGCGTTTTTAAAGTCACATACCCAACACTGAAAGTTACAATTATGCAATTAGAGTATTGTATGTTAGGCTCAATGAAAATGAGAAAAAAGGTTATACTTTTTTGTGTAGAAGTAGCAGTGTCCATCCAGCCAAGTCCTTTACTGTTGAAGAGATATTTGGTTCAATGTCAAATGCTAGATATCTACTTGAAGTAAATGACTACCTAGTTTTATTCCAGTACTATGAAAACAATGTCCAAAGCAATGGAAAATATATTTCACCTGTATCAAATAATGTTTAGAAGCAGATTGAAACTTAAGAAACCAAGATAAATACAACAACATGAATAAAACCCAATCTGTTAGAACTCTCTTTTTTGTTTTAATAAAAAATGCTAAAGTAATATAGTTGTAATTTCTTAGCAAATGAAAATAAATGTAATTACTTATTCCTGCAGAATATGTTTCAATCAATGTCTGTGGACCTCATTTGACAGAATATAAAAAGATTTTCCCACCATCCAACCATATTTAGTAAAAGTAAGAATACAGGTAGTAATTCAGAATTCATAGAAAATAGTATTTACAAGCATAGAGTTAAGTGCAACTGGACTTTAAAATTGACCACTTTAATCCAATCATTTGCTTTGTAACAGTCAAAATGGCAACCTTATATGCTAATTGAGTAACTCACTAACACATGCACAGAGAAGAGCTTTGGGACAGTTCAGTTCAACTAACAGCCTGAAAACAACTTTTTATTATCCTTTGTTGCCACAGTAAACAGTACTGACTTAGCAACATAGCATTAGGTTAGCAAAAGTACTCTCTCATATGTGTTGATGAAAGTGCACAGTCTCTCTTGGTGGCTGTGTCTTGACATCAGAGATGATGTTGTGCAGCCAAGTTTCAGTAAAAGTAAAAACACAGCAGTCCCTTTGCTTCTTTCTGTGTGTAATTGCAGCCACAAGATGTCCAACTTATTGTCCAAAGAACAGACTTTGGCAAAGAGAATGGATGAGATTGGCCAGCTTTAAGCCTCACATGGCATCGGCACTCTTCCTTTGCTCCTGTTTCCTTGCACGTGTTTACATTATGGCTTGCTGTCTGAAGCTGAGAATACAAGCAATGTGTTTTAAGTCTCTCGCAGAGAGGAAGTCCCTTGTAAACAGCGTAGTTTTGTTTTTGTTTTTTTCTGACCTCTTTAGCCATGCAAACCTTTCTTCTTCGGAACGACAATACACACAAACCCTTACCAGCTCATTAATGATTAAAATGTTCTTAAAATGATCAAAATACTCAAGGCTCAGGTTGAAAAAAATCTAAACCCAAGGTCAAGATTCAAGATTTCAGATTTTTTAGGTGTCATTTTACAAAAAAGGTTGTTCAATGAAATTGACTTGTAGCCCCCTAGTGTTACTACTCACACAGAAAATTATGCAAATAAACAAATAATGGATGAGTTTATTTGGAAAAAAAAATCACATTTACATTCGAATGCTGTGGATTAGTTGAAAAGTCTCACAGCATAAGGATGACAGCTGTCCTTTGGTCTGGTGGTACAGTGGTGGATACATCTCCATCTCTTGCCTGCCTGAAGAGAGGTGAACAGACTGCCCTCACTGATTTCACTGATGTTTGGTAAGTGGGCACCAGTGATGTTCTGGATTGAGTTATGCACACTCAGTGCTAGTTTGTCAAGTTTCCAATCAGAATCTGAAGAGTCAAAAAAAGCAAGTCAACTGGACTGTGTTAGGTTTGTTGGGAAGACGTTTCACTTCTCATCCAAGA
>JAQNCA010000031.1:984336-995805 GCA_029783725.1 Acanthurus tractus
ATGAGTGACACTAATTTGGGAAGATTTGTCATGATTATTTCTGAAGTGAATTGATGTTAATGTGTTTAAACCAAATGTACTTGATTGAGAAATGGTTATTCTATTGCTGCTCATGAAGTATTGAATTATGTATAAATTATTTTGTACACTGAATATAACTAGTTGGTGAAATGTTTTATTGAGATATGGTCCTGTTTACATTATACAGGCAAGAGTGGGTGTAAGGACGCAGAATCATATCCATGGAGAGCAAAGACACTGACTTGGAGCCGAGCAGTCCCTGTTAAGAGCCTCTCCTGGTCTGGCAGGAGGCTCTGGCAGCCTTGTCCCCCCCTCACCTTCTCTTACACCCACACCCGCATGCACTCGCACTTGAAGGCTTCTAGCCCATGGATAGTTAACATCTTGGACTCTACCTTTGCGGCGCACATGCTGGGCAATTTCTGTGCGCCTCAACCTCTATGAACTTTATGCCTTTGCGATACTGTGTGGAACCTCTGCCATATTGGTTCCAACTGAGACTGGTTTGCTTTTGAATGTTGTTGCTGCATCAGAAATGTCAAGTGCACTTTCCTATTTATATTATATATATTTATATTATATACAATATATTAATGGTACCAACTGCATCTGAAGTGCGGTTTGTTGTGTTGTTTTTTGTACTACTACCTCCAGGAATCGAACCTCTCTTCTGTAGACCTAGGCACAGACGCTAGCTTAATGCTAATATCTTTTAAAGCCCTAATCTAGCCTGTGTACTTGCTACATGTACTTTGCACTAATTGTGTATTTATTTATTTTGTATAGGTGTATATATTTAATTATTTATGTTTAGTTTTGTTTTGCATATTGCTGCTCTCCATTCTGTGAGTGACACCACCTGCAGAAACCAAATTACCTGTATTTTGTGAACGTACTTGGCCAGCAAAGCTGATTCTGATTCTGGAGAATGCTACTAGGCAGATGAGCAGACTCAGCAGCAGTAACAAGCAACAAGCAAGCACAGCAGCCACATTCTGAGCAGCCTCTATGGATACCATGACACAGGTTCAAATACGGAAAAAGTCCTTGACAAGGAAGCATAGGACAGGAAAGCTCTGTAAAATGAAGGGCTGCATGACAGATGCCATGGTGGACTTCTTACTGTTAGAATGGAAATGTGCCAGATCTGCCCATTTTAAGGGGCCAAAGTCAGTGAATGTTATTTGAAGGTTTTAGCATCATATTACCTCTGGTTTAGCTTACCTTAGCTGTGCTCTAAGTTATGTGTAATGCTTTTAAAAACTTGAACTTACATTTCTTACACTTAAGTCTTGGGCCAAGTTCTGTTTGTAGTTAACACATACATTTCAACTGACAACATGGTTGCAGAAAGCTGGGGTTTTTAATTTATGGTTAAGGTCTTGCAATCAGAAACTGTAGGGGCACCAAATCACACAACTACCTGTTTCTGTATTATGTCACCCTCAGTATAGATTTGCAGTATTCTTGCTACGACAAATTAATACTAGCACAAAAATATTTAAATTAAAACTGACCTTATGACCTTTCCTCTGTGCCCAAAGACACAGAAGTAAGTTACAAAGCCTCTTGTGTGTAAGTCTCGTCAGAGCTTCATTTGCATTTCATGTAATGAGTGCTTGATTGCTCATTTGGACCAGAATTTTTTAGCCTCACTGTACATAATTCCTGAGAACAAAGCAGAACTTAATGAGGAGAAACAGAAGTCAGAGAGTTTGCCTACATAAATGCTTGTTGGCTATAGTTCAAGAGTTTTAACCTTGGCCATAATGGTATCATTCCATTCAAATCATTTGACGTAACTAGTAAATGGTTAGTTGAGTATACATGACAATGTAAATTTTGGACTTTTTCAATTAAATATAACCTTGCTTTTTCAGTACAGGCAACATAAGAAAAGTCATTGTTAATTGAAAAACAATCTGTTGCCTGTAAGAGCCTGGCACCTGACTTGTGACCCATAAATACAAATGCAAAACTGCATGAAAATTGTTTTTCATGGGTGAGCCAAATAAATCAGTTTGTTTTCTCTCTTCAAGGTTGGGCCCACCTCTGGGGGCCATAGTGGGAGGGGGGCTGGGGATGCTAATAAAGCAGCACTTCCACCATTAGGTCTGTTCCATCTAATGGCAGTAAACACAGTCTCTGAGAAGAATGCAAATTCTGGGCAAAAAGGTGGATCCATCAGTTTAATGACTGTGTTTATGAGACAGTTAGTGAATACCAAGATGATGGTTGAAGCTACAGCTGCCTCTAATTGTGGGGCTGGCAGGCTTGTTGCTTGCTGGAGGAGGATTAACTTCAATGGGACCAAATCAACTCCCTTTCCATTTATTCTTTCCTCTCCTTTCTTCTTATTTTACCACCCTCTTTCCTTCATCCTTTTTTCTCTTTATTTACTTTATCTCATCTTTTCCTCTTTTTTAAAAATTCTGATGCACGCCTCTTATTCTCTGCCCTTCCTTCCTTTCACTTCAAACACTTTGTCTATTCAGTTGTGTTTGTGGTACTCATGTTGATGTTGTTGATATCGATTGGCAGAGGCAGAGTTGGGAAGTTAACTCTTGGAATAGCTGCTGTATGACCTGATTCTTGAGGTGTGTTTGTGTGTGTGTTTGTATAGCAGCTCACATGATATGTACAGCTGCTGCAACTAGGCATCAATTTAAAAGAGCTTTCAAACATACAGAAATGTGTTGGATTACTGGATATGTTCTCATCTCTTGCCAACTTGTTAACCTTATTTCCATATCAGATTTATGTCTCTGGGATAGCAGAAAGAACCCTTACGTTTGTTCTTCACTGAGCTGACAGCCAAAACTACTTTCAGTCTACTTTCAGTTGATATTTGGGACTACTTTTCAGCATAGGCAAGTATTGTAGTCGATGAGGGGAACAGCAGCTGAAAGCCTGCCGAAGAGCAGGGATTGATTTATTTTTCAATTGATTTTGGACACTTAAGTTTAGACATTAGATCAACATTTCTGCCACTGATTTCTAACTATACACCTGATGCTGGAGGGATTATTCAGGCAGATTCTATAGGGGGGAATTGTTGAGGGCTTACACTTACTGTCATATCATTAACTCTGCTTATTTTTTGATCACATAAATTACACATTAACTTGTATTCCTTCGCAGGAATTATGTATACAGAGTTGTGAATACAAAAATATAATTGAATAATACATAATATAACATGAGATAGGATTCATATGCAGAGTATTTTGTGCCAGTGTGTCATGTAGTTGGAAGTCAAATATACAAATGTCATTGTTTACAATATAACAAGACAAGAAGTGACAGTAGGCAGAATATGTGGAAGTGTCTTGATTTCATCGTTCATGTTTGTAAGTTGTTGCATATGCGACATGGTTTTGTTCCCCCCATTACTCTCCATTGGGAAGGTTTCAGAAGTGTAGAATTTGGTCTGCCTTACTTTGTTGACCTTATTAGATTTGGTTTATTTGATAATTTGTCCTTTTTAATTTTTTCTGTGTTTGCCATGGCAAAAGGTAAACTGTAAATTTTACAAATTAATGACTACAAGCTTAAGACACTTTTACTATTAAAGATCTCAAGGAATCAAAAACATTTTTTAAAACAATAAAATGTAAAAACCTTTGTCAAGGAGTTTGCAGAGGACTGAAATAACACTGTGATAACATGATACGAACATATGGAGGAGCATTTATTAAAGTTTATGACTGTTGGTCACTTATGTTGCTTTGATGTAAAGTTTACTCTTTTTTAGATACTTCTATTATGAAAACTTTACATTTATCAGGATAAAATAACATGTCAGTGTTTTTGTTTGTTAATGACAACTTCATATCAATCATGACATTATAATCTGTAATAACCATACCATAGCTGGCTGGATCTAAAACTGAAGTCCACTTTAGAATTAGGGCTATACCAAAATGACAACAAGAGGCAATATCTTTTTTTGTGGCCCTAAATTTGTGGTCTTAGTTTACATAGTGAAGAGTTTCACAGACAGCCAGATGTGCAACCAAAAACAGCCAGAGTCAAAAATTTAAAATGTGCACAATGTGCCTGTGACAACAAAAAATAAGCATGAAATGACAACCTGTTCATACCTCACCATTGCAAAACCCAAAGAGGGAGGGTTAGTATGCTAATAAGTACTTCAATTTATTTTTTAAAAAAAAAATGACTTCCCTAGTTTGCCTTTCTTTCCTAGACATAACTGAGTTCACATTCTTCTCCTTTTCTTTTGCTGAGCTTTTTTCACAGTCAAAACTGCCACAATTGCAAGGGCTTGGTGATTGTTAATACCAGTGGATTGTACCGGTCTTGAAATACCGTCTTACTCCAAAGAGACCCTCAAACAATTTGTGTGCCCAGGTCCACAGGGGTTCTCGATGGATAAGGGTTGCCATCTCCTAAAGACTTGCTTAGTGACAGGACAGTGCTTCATATAGATGATTTAGCCTAAATCTCAGGGCACAACCTGCTTCAAACCAGGCTATGTTTGCAGCATAGGTTCCCATGGCAATCTAGCCTGATTAAAAGAGAGACAGCTTTGTGACACTGAAAACCCAGGCTTTAGACTCAACATACCACGCTAACCCACCAAGCTGGCTTCGTAATATACCCCTAAGACCTCTTTATATCTCTGGGAACTAAGTTTGTACACCTGGGAGAATGATAAAAAAATGAAAATGTTAAATGACCCAACACAAGAAAACATAAACAATGAAATGCAAGGCAGCATCAAATTAGAATGACACAGAGGAAATTCCAGATATCCAGAGAGCAAGTGTTAAAGAAACATGTGGCTGTATGAACTGGAAACTAAAATACTCACCACTCTCTGAGACTGTAGACAATCAGCAAGAAAAAACAGATAAAATGAAGAAGACGCTTGAGGAGATGAACTACAGTACTGACGATGAGAAAAAATGAGTACACTCTATTATACACAGTGCAAAGACACAAACAAGGGGACAGGCATTAAGAAGCTCAGCCAAGAGTGGCCCTTTTTTGTTCAAGGAAGCTAGCATGGCAGCACATTTTCAAGAACTTAATTTTGGTAGGAAGGATGAGAACCTGTTCCACTCTGGTGATGAGACACATCTATCCCAAGAGGCTCAGATGGAGAAATAGCCAGCAACACCCTGCATTGTTGTCTGTGGTGGGTAAATTCAATTCAGTTCAATTCAATTTTATTTATATAGCGGAAAATCACAAAAAACAAAGTTGTCTCAAGACACTTTTCATATTGAGCATGTCAAGACCACACTCTATAAATACATTTATATTTTAAATTTATAGGAACCCAACAATTGAAAGCAATTCCCACATGAGCAAGCACTGAGGTGACAGTGGTGAGGATAAACTTCCTTTTAACAGGCGGAAACCTCAGCCAGACTCAGAGGTATGTTGTATTTTCACTGAAGATACGCTGTTGTTAAATTATGACCAAAAAGTTATTTTAACGCTTAGTCTGAAAGTAAATGTAAACTCTTCCTCAAACAAAATGTTTGTTATAGTTATGTGGAGATACTATTTATTTTAATGTCACTGGTTTTGAGCTGCAAACAATTTAAGTTGAACTCCATCTTATTCATCAATTTCTAAGATGACAGTTTTCTCTCACAGATATGGAAGCAGTTTTGTTAGTGATTTATAGATTGAAAATTACACGTGCATGTGCTCAACATGTAATTTTAATTTTAATTGTCTTTACTATTTTACATGGTGAAAAGGCTGAAGTGAATGTTTTTTTTTTGTAGCGACTACATATATTATAGCAGTGTCCCCCCCATACATACACATATTTTGTTTTTAGACTAGTATTAATTAATACAAACCTCAACTTTTTTTGAAAAAATAAAAGTAAACTGCCATAAACTACAACTTCTTTAGAATGAAAAATAAATAACAAAATAACAAACCGCCTTCACAGTGTAATTACTGTAAGTGCAACTGTTTTCAAGTACCTTAACTGTGTAATTATGTTTAGTATAACAGGTTTTTTTAAATATATTTAACATTGCTTTCCACAAGTTATCAATAAACAGTCTTTGTTACTGTCAGTGGCTTCTTCCATCTGCAGAGAAGAGCCGCCGTCACGCACCTTTTCATCAAGCTTCTCCTCTATGTCCTTTGACATGTCATAAAAGCGCCTACCAACGGTGTTGTTGGACAGAGGAATAGCCCTTGTTTGCTGGCTGAAGAGTCATCAAGCATAGGTGAAACCATGTCCATAGCACAGGGAAGTATTAATTCCTCCTCTATTGTGTGCGGCTTTTTACACTATGCCACTCGGTAGCCAACTTTATATGAGGAGAGTTGAACATTTGCCAGCACAGATGCAGAGCTTTAGTAAAGAGAGACTGTTGTGCAAGGAGTTTACAAGTTTTTGTCTGAAAAACTCAACTTGCTTGTCTTTTTTCTCTGGATGTTTCGTCTCCAAGTGGTGTCTTAGCTTGTTAGGCTTCAAGCTATCACAAGCTAGCATTTTAAGACGGACAACAACTGTGGTCTACCCACCGTTGTACAGCTGAAGCCAAAAGCTAGATATGTATCATCATATTTTCTAGTCTTGACCTTGGAAGGAAATTGCTTTGGAAGCACTTTTGGCGATGCTTCATCCTCTTTTGCATCAACTTGGGAGCCCCGTCAAAAACATGTCCATGTTATACTAGCAGTTTCATTTACTTATTGATGATACTACTATACTGATACTACTACTACTATTACTGATTAATTCATTCCACCCCTTGCAATTGCTCTGCGGCCCCCTAGCGCCTCCCACTTTGGGAACAACTGCATTAGAGCAATTTTAAAAGCGTCCATTGGCACTCAAGTTTATTACATCACATTAATGTTTATTAAATTCTCACAAAAATCACTGCTCACTAGTTCAGAACTTGGCTGGTAAGTTGGTTTTATATTTAAAATACAGTTAAATATATATATATATATCACATGTTAATTCTGAGCCTCAAATATTGTTTTCCCTTCCACTTGATTAAGCCAAAAACATCCAGTGGTCCTGCAGCTGAGTGGTACTCAACCGAATTCTTCTTGTTAATTTTAGGTTTTTAGGTAAGATTTACAACTCTGGAAGAAAAAATGATTACATTGTGAATAAATAAATAAAACTGTGAAACTTCCTCTTTTCTCACATATTAGAACCTTTTAAAGTTCAACTTAGTGTTGTCCTGGTGTTGGAAATTCCTGTCCCTGAGCCTTCAGTGTAAATGTGTTTATTTCGGGGTATTTCTGATGAGTGATTTCACACAAACAGGTTTCCAAGATGCACATTTCCAGTTAATGTTTACTTAAGTGCTGTAGAGTTAAACCTCGTCACAACTTTTACATAAATAAAACAACTTTTGATCATATAATATTTGTTATCTCTGCTCTCTCCCTGATTCTGGTGTTAGGTTCATTAACAGTAACTCAGTCCATCCACCTGGCAAAACCCTTGATGTTCATTACACACTAAACCACCCATCTGGGGGATTATGAATCCTTTTCAACAAACTTGCAAACAGGTGTAAAAAATATGGTGCAAGCTTTGACTGCGTGTACCTTGTAGAATAACACTGTAAATAATGGCTGAGAAACCTACAATTATTTACTGTACCACTGTACTGTTTACTTTTTTACTTTTGATCTATTTTTTTCATAATTTTGACCTTTTATATCAAATTTATGACTTCTTATCTCATAATTATTACTTTTAACTCATAATGACCTACCATGGGATTTTTATTTTTATCAACCTTAGTTTTCCTTTTTTTTTTTTACTGGCCGAAAGGGGCTTCGTAAATTTATCCAATGAGGATCAAGAGAGTTCAATGGTCTTGCTTCGCATGGGCCAGTCATGTCATCACAAACAGGACAAACCGTGAACATAGCACTCGCAATAAGTTAAATGGCTTAAAAAATGTTTGGCATTACCAGAGTCACTATGGAATTTTATTCCACACAATATATTTAAGAAAGTAGGAGGCTTAAGATTTCTAATGAGCTGCAACTTTACAGTTTCTAAATTACCACAGAAACTCTCAAAGTTTTATCAACAGGCTTTACTTTCTTGGAAATTATGTTTTGTACACAACTTTTCTCCACACAAAGAAATACTTTGAGAGAGAGAGCTGGATTGAGAGGGACATAATCTTTGTGACAGCCTTGTTTGACAATAATGGAAGTCTTTATAGTTATGTAGCTAAAACCTTTCAAGTCAAATACAGAGTTAGTTTCTATTGTAAAGGCTATTCCTACAGGTATGATTGAGTTAATAAAATGTCACTCAAGTTATTAAAATGTTAATATTCAGGCACCTTCTCTAAAGATCAATGGGATTGACATAATAGATAGAAAATGTACAAAAAAACATGTAAGGAAAACATTACAGGGACATCATAAGATTTCGCCCAGACGAAAGTTTTTTGAGATTCACAGTTTTTCAGAATAAACTGGCGTAGAGCATGGTTATGTCTCTCCCAATTCTGTTTTTCAAATAAGATCAGAGAAGTACATTTTAAGATTTTACGTAGTATTTACCCTTGTAACAAATAGGTTTCCAAGTCTGCTGGAGTGGATGAAATGTGCACTTTTTGTGGAGATGAGCCAGAGACAATTTTGCATTTGTTTTGTATTTGCCCATTGTCGTCTGTATTTTGGAGGCACATGGAAAAATTCATCTATGATAAAACTGGACAGGCCATCGAAATCAGACCCAGTGGTATTATCTTGAAATTTAAAATATTTGCTTTATAACAAATCTTATGCTACTAATGGGTAAGTTTCACATCCACAAGATTAAGTTTTCCAAATACCTACCTACCTTTAATATCTTTACTGTAGAATTGAATTTTTATATGGTCACTTCGGAGCTGATGTCAAAAAAGAAAAGTGAATGTACACTGCTACATTTTGAGGAGTCATTTTTAGTAACCTCGGGATAAGAAGAAAATGAAGTGCCTTATGTGCCTTATTATTTATTTTATTTAGAATTTGATTTACATCCTGATTGTACTTTTTCTGATGTTAAATAAAGATTTATATTTAAAAAAAATAAATGAATAAATAAACTAAAACATAAGCCAAGACAGAGACCCGTTGAATGCTTGCTCTTGGGGAGCTGTGCCGTTTTTTTGGGGTTTTTTTGGCTGCGTGTTTTTTTTTTTCCACCCTTGGTCTCTGCGAGAGTTTCCATCCTGGAATACTTGACGGGACTTCCAGAAAATCGGTAAGTGACATTACCATCACTAGGAGCAAAGGAATAGTTTTACACTCTGTGCCTCCCTTGTCAGGCTGTGGTGAACCACAGGTATCCAGCTAGGAGTATTAACCAGCTAGCTTGCAGTCAAAATGACTCACTCATGCACGCACTGTAATTTCACCACAGCTTCAGTTCCTGCAGTCTAGCTAACTTTAGAATTCCATGTGGAGTAGTAGAATGCTCTGCCACTTTTGTGAAACGTGACGCAGTTCAACGCCACATGTACCGCTTTCACAAGAAGACCGCTAAACCAGGACTTGAAAGGCAAATTGATTAAGTTGATTTGGCTTGTACTGTTGAAGGTTTTAGCTTTCTGTCAGCAAACTTTTCAACCTTACGAGAACATCTTCTTTGGCGTATTAAAGGGGCCATATTATGCAAAATTCAATTCAGTTCAATTCTATTTATATAGCAGTGTGGGGGAGGATGAGGGGGAGTACAGGTCCCTTGTGAAGGACTTTACCACCTGGGACCCTATCGTACACAATGACCACATTTGACCTCAATGTGCCAGGTGTACGACAAGAAACACGCCAGGACATGCCTCAATTCCACCTTCATTCTCAGACCTCCGCCCCTGGGCGCACAGACCCCGCGCGAGTGGATTTGCTATCTTACACTGGTGGCAAAAATGACATTTGCGCCGGGTGTAAGATAGGAATGACACCTGTGCCACTGGCGCACTGTGTTTGCGCTGGTTGTATGATAGGGCCCCTGGAGTCACCTGAACCCCCTTCAGCTCAACACCTCCATGACAAAGGAGATGGTTCTGGACTTTTGGAGGTGCTGCCCATCTCTTCTGCCTGTGAACATCAGTAGCAAGCTGGGCCTGGGCCTGCAGGTGGATAACAAACTGGATTGGTCTGTTAACTGTGACCTTTTGTAAAGGAAAGTGCAGAGCAGGCTGTACTTTCTCAGGAGACTAGCTTCATTTAAAGTCTGCAAAAAGATGCAGGGACTAAACAGACTGATAAAAAAGACCTCCTTCCTCTATTATTGGTGAAGAGCAGGACTCTGTGATGACCGTGGCTGACAGGAGAGCACTGCACAAACTGCTCTCCATCATAAATCAGTCAGCAGTCACCCGCTGCATGAGTTGGTGATGGGGCAGAGGAGCTGCTTTAGTGGGAGGCTTCTCTCACTGAAGTGCTCCACTGAGAGACTCCGGAGGTCCTTCATGCCCGGAGCCATCACACTTTTTAATGCTTCAAGAGGGAGGGAGGGAGGGGAGATGGAAAGTGGGGGCACATTTGTATATGAACTCACTGTTGTTTTTATTGTGTCTCATTTTATGGTATTTTATAGTTTATTGTATATTTATCATTTTGTCGCGCACCTATGTTTCACTGTGCTATTTTTATCATTGCACTCCATTATTTTATGTTACTTCTTAGCTCTAATTGTGGTGTGTGTGTCAGTAAGCAGCTGAATAATTTCCTTTTGGGATAAATAAAGTCTATCTATCTATCTATCTATCTATCTATCTATCTATCTATCTATCTATTTTCTGCTGCTTTACTGTAGAAGTCTACCTAGCGTCATAGCCTGTTGACTTTTTAGCATGGCAGCAAACGTAAGTTAGTGTTGGTAACATAGCTTCATTATACCAGGTTACCACACGAAAACAGTAAATAATATCAGGGGACGTTGAAGAGAAGATATGTGAACATATGCCATGTAAAGCTAGCTTTGTCATTTGTAATTTGGATGCATGTGACCACTTTTCCCGGTGCCTTCTCCGTAGCTAATGTCAGCTGTTGTTGTTGTTGTGGATGCTAACCTGAGAGGCGTTTGTGTCTGAAAAATCAAGCCGATAAGGCTGCATTCAGACAAAAAGGCTATGTGGAGATACGGGTAGGTGTTTGGGCTTGTTTATTGCTGCTATGAAACAGTTATATATAACATTTTATGACTCGCTTGTTTTTTTGCTACAGCAGCTCCCTTCCCCTACTCATTATATGATGTAACGTAGTTACGCTGTCTCAGTGTCTCATGTATAGTTCAGTGCAGAGTTACAGGGAATAAGTGAAAGGGGGGATACATAAATGTTGCATGCCAGACTGACCCACTGGAGACCCGTTCTGTAAGCACACAGCTATCCTGGAGGACTCTTCAGCCTCATATCAGAAGTGCAGGTCTGTAGCCACTTTTAGTACATTTACTTTTGATGAAGTTAGTAA
>JAQNCA010000031.1:1032043-1046663 GCA_029783725.1 Acanthurus tractus
AATACATTACAGTAATCACATTACTTTTGGAATGCATTACTCCCAACACTGCATTTGAATGTATTTCTACACCTCAAACCTACAGTGTTGTTCATGTTTTTAAAACCTTGTAATGACGAACTGTAAATAAAGTTTTTTGAAAAAAAGGTTACGTGATTTTTATTTTATTTAGTAAGATAAACCTGACAAAAATATATATCTTAAGGGTGTTGAATCAAAAATCTTGGTTTTGTTTGTTTAGTTTTAACAGCTAGCACCCAGGCAGTTTAATATGCCACATACATTAGATTTTCGATGTGCTGCATAACTTCTTAAAGTGACCAATGTTAAAGCTGCTACTAAAAAATGTTAGTAAATTGTATTGTGAAGGCAGTGGTTAAGATGCATTTAGTGGTAAAAGCACTTTTTTAAACAGACATAGGGTCACATATTTATTATTCTATCCCATAAAATCTTATGCTTATTCGCAGTTTGGTTTTATAAGTCTAAATCACCCTGGTGGCATTTATTTTGCCAGCACCAGTTGGCAGTTTCTAGCTAATTTATTCCTCTGCCTTCTGTAGTCTGTAGACATGAATTCATCCATATTACACAAGCTGAATAAACAAGTTTAAGTTTTACAACACTGTTCTGAGTTCATAATGTGAAGAAACAATCCCACGGTGAAAGCTTATGTCTTCTTTTTCCTGTAAATCACAAAACTCCATACTGCACATCACTGCCGCAGGAGTCAATCAAGTGTGTCTGCGTGTGTGTTTATATAAGGTTTAATGATCGTCTAACATTTTCTTTAACTTAGCTCTCTTTTTCTCCCTCTCCCCAACATAATACAGATCTATCTACAAGGCACGTGCACAACAAAGATAACACAGTCACTATCTATAATTTAATACTGCTCTCCATCATCACAACGATGCTTGTAAGTACATAATCTAAGCCAACTAAAAAAATATACAACATAATGAGTTTTTTTTTCTATAAAAAGTATTTTTAGTTATTTACTATATTTCATAGAAAGTAACAGGAATGCATTGGATTGGAGTATATAACCCAAAGTTCAAAACACAGCAAATCAAAAAGACAGAATAGGCACAAAAAAGGTTTAAAATTCAATCTCATATGTATATCATGCATTTTAGCATAACAACATTAGCATGTTATAAACCTGTTGTAAATAAGTTATTTTCTCATTAAAAAAACAGCACTGTGCTGTATACAGGTTTATGCTTTTAATTTATTTTATGGATTGAGAATGAACATTGTATTATAATTTGTATGTTAAAGTGCTGATGATGTATAATTTTAGATATGTTTATGTCCACAGTGACCGAGTCACAACATTGAATAAAATATCAGTGCTGTTTACCTTTGCCTTTTTCAATATACAGACTTAAAGTGCCAGCAGAGAGTTAAACTGCATTCAAGCAATCAGCCTCTCACAGAGAGAAGACAGACACCATAGCAACAGCAGAAAGTTTGAGAAGTTGTGAGCTGGGAGCAGCAGCAGCGGCGGCAGCAGTGCTTGTGTTGAGTCGTTGGACTGGAACAGATATACGTTAATTGGAAGTAAATCTGACAGCTCTGGGGGAGAAATGACGTACGGCAAAGAGAGGGGGGAAGCAACACCCTCAGCAGATACCTAGACCCAGGAATGCATTAGGCAGTAAGCTTCCACATCTGAAGAGGGTACTTCAAACATCTTGTCTTCATTATGTATTTATTGTTTGTATTATAGCCTGTATTCCTCCCCACTTTGTACACTAAGTCTGAGGAAGAAGCAGGGGGTGCACCAAAGGTCTTTATTCATAATTATGTCATGAAAGTTTAGTTTGAACAAAACAAAAAGCTGTGAAGTTATTTTGTGTTCTTTAACTTTGAAGTTCACAGACAGCTGGGGATTTTAATCAGGAACAAACAGAAATGTGATGCCTTCAGGTAGAGAGATAGGAAAGGGGTGTGTTGGCAATGGATGGGGACACTTTAGAGTTTTTAGGTCAGACTGGGTGTTTTTGAAGCTGACACCCTCCCCCACCACCTGAGAGAGCACTCTGGGAAGTCAGGGGGAAAATGTTGGCTATGAAATAGGTAGGTCGCCTGTTGTCAGAAAAGCTGAGGTAAAAGCAGTGGAAGATAATAAAAAAAATAGAATCAGAATCAGAATCAATCAAAAGAAATAAAAATAGAGAAAATAAATATATACACAATTAGTGCAAAGTACACTGTGCCGTGCAAAGGATGCATGAGTTTCCTGTTAGTGTGAATGTATGATCATTCAACTGCTATTTACCAAAGTTATGGCAGTGGGGAAAAAACCTGATTCTGAGTCTGGAGGTTTTTGTGCGCAGGGTTCTGTAGCGCCTGCCAGAGGGGGAGGAGGGAGAACAGTTTGTGTCCAGGGTGAGTGGGGTCTCTGATGATGTTCCCTGCCGTCTTCCTGGTTCTGGAGGAGTACAGTTCCTGGATGGAGGGCAGGGGGGCTCCAATGATTTTTTCAGCAGTTCTAACTGTGCTCTGCAGTCTGTTTCTGCCCTGTTGTGTGGCTGCTCCGAACCACACGGTGATGGAGGTGCACAGGACAGACTCAGTGACAGCAGTGTAGAACTGGATGAGCAGCTCCTAAGACAGGCCGTGTCTCTTCAGCTGTTGCAGGAAGTGCATCCTCTGCTGAGCCTTTTTCAGGATGCAGTGGATGTTCATCTCCCAATTCAGGTACTGAGAGATGAAAGTTCCCAGGAACTTAAAGGACTTGACGGGTGTCACAAGGCTGTTGCTGATGGTGAGGGGGAACAGTGACAAGGGCTGTCTCCTGAAGTCCACTGTCATCTCCACAGCATGTTCAGCTCCAGGTTGTTCTGGCTGTACCAAAGCACCAGCCGCTCAACCTCCTGCCGGTATGCAGACTCGTCACCGTCCTGGATCAGGCCGATGGCTGTTGTGTCATCTGCAAACTTCAGGAGTTTGACCGCTGGGTGCTTGGAGGTGCAGTTGTTGGTGTAGAGGGAGAAGAGCAGTGGGGACAGGACACACCCCTGGGGGGTGCTAGTACTGATAGTCCGGGTAGTTGAGGTGGCATCTCCCAACCTCACCTGCTGTCTCTTGTCTGTCAGAAAGCTGGTGATCCACTGACAGATGGATGGAGACACATTGAGGTGGGAGAGTTTGGAGCATAGGATTTCAGGGATGATATTGTTGAATGCCAAGCTGAAGTCCACAAACAGGATCCTTGCATAGCTCCTTGGGCTGTCAAGATGCTGCAGGATGCAGTGCAGTCCCAGGTTGACAGCATCATCCACTGACCTGTTTGCACAATAGGCAAACTGCAGTGGGTCCAGCAGGGGTCCCGTTACTGTCCTCAGATGGCACAACACCAGTCTTTCGAAGGACTTCATGACCACAGACGTTAGAGCCACCGGTCTGTAGTCATTCAGTCCTGTGATGGAGGGTTCAATGCCTCATTGGTCAATTTCCTCACAGTCTTCACCACAGGCTTTGCAGATTTTAGCTTCTGCCTATAAGTGGGGATGAGATGGACCCAACAGTGGTCCGAGTGACCCAAAGCTGCCCGGGGGACAGAGTGGTATGCTCCTTTACTGACTGTGTAGCAGTGGTCCAGTGTGTTGCTGCCTCTGGTGGGACAGCTGATTTGCTGTTTGTATTTTGGAAGTTTGTGATTTAATTTCGCTGTTAAAGTCCCCCAAGACAATAAAGAGCGAGTCCGGGTGTTTCGCTTCAAAGCCATTTAATTGTTAAACTGGCGAGAGTTTTTTTAGAGGTGTGTCTATCTTATTAACAGACTTTCATACTTTTTAGAAAGAGCCAGTAATAATCATCTCTAAAGGCAGCAGTATTTATCTCTTAAAACTTGAATGGAGGCAGAAACATATACACATGTCTAGTGACATTCTGATCTATTGAAGGATTGGTTTAGCATGATAGAAATGCCTTCTCAGATCTCAAAACTTTAATTCTAACACCACTGACTGTGATATTCATTGTATTCCACAGATCAAATAAAGACCAACACACATCTGTTCTTTTTTTTATTTATAAAAGCTTTCATCCTCTGAGTCTTCTCCTGTGCAAAGTGATTTTGTTTAGCTCTCAGTGTACAACCAAATATACACAAAGCTGGCTGATTTGTGCTATTTTAATCCTCATTTTTGTTTTCCCTAGCCCTCCTCATTGTCTCAAATTTTAGATTCTCTTACTCTGACACAGCATGTGAAGGGTTAGCGGGTTAGGGTTGTAACAAGGAGCACACTCTTGACCTTGTGCTCTCCAATGGTTTCTGTGAGGTGTTATGAAAGTTCTCTGCTTTTGGTGAAGAATGAAATAGAGACTTCTGCCAGCCGACAAGGTTTTTATTTTTCTTTGCAAAGAGGATCAATCATCACACATCACACTACTACTTGATGTGAACTGATATCTTGGTGAGACAGTGGGAGGTGGGTTGTCTCAAGTAGATGAAGTACAAGGAACTGAAATTACAATTACAATGGACAATATGTACATGACTGATTTTGCAGTCTCAGATCACAATGCACTTTTTCCAGGTTCCAGTTATCTCACCTGATCCCACACCCCCTATGGTGAATTAATCCTGTCCTCTACACTTATTAGAGGACATGATTTTAATTCTAGTGAACAGCAAAGCCACTCTTTTGAGGAGCTGGTTTGTGTTTTTTACAGCTATTGCACATCTATTTTAGATTTAATAGCTCCTGTTAGATATACAATAGCCTACAAAAACCGTCTTCTCTGTTATGGATAAATTATGAAGTGAGAAAAATCAGAAACAACACAGAAAATGGAGGAGGGACAAATTTAGTCTTATATGCCCCTCTCTGAATAAACAGTGCTCATTTATCAGTGCAAAGTCCGAGAGGCAATGATCACCTATTTTTCTCATTAGATTTTAAAACAGGGCTACAACCCCAGAATATTTTTACAACTATAAGTTTTGTCATTGATTCCCATCCATCCAATCCAAAAATTCCAACCTGGCCTCTGCTCCTTGCATAGCACTGAGATGGCATGGGTCAAGGTCAGCAACAGCCTGCTTCTTGCAGTAGATGTAGGTTTTTACCAGATTTTATGCTACTTGACCTCAGATCAGCATTCCATACACAATGGACTCCTTTGTCTTGATCTGCCATTAATAGAATATTGCTGGTATCAGGTGAGTGGGGCTGGAATGGTTCATCTCCTGTTTATCAAACAGATCATTTTCACTTATGCTTAAAGATGCTTCCTCCTCCTCTGCTCTTCTCTGTGGGGTTCTTCCAGGATCAGTTTTAGGTCCTTTGCTGTTTACAATTTACATGCCGTCTGTGAACCAAATCATGTGTAGCTTGAAATTGATTTCCATTGCAGGATTCCAGTCAGAGCCTGGTGCCACCAATGTTACCCACCTCATGTCCTGCCTTTCAGAAATGAAAAACTGAATGTCTAATAATTTCCTGCAGCTAACGAATCAATATCGGGAATAATTATAATCACCTCTTCAGAGACCAGCGCTTGCTGTACTGACAGCCACTCCTCTCATCTGGGGTGCCTTATCCAACAATGAGCTAAATGAAGCCTTGCAGTATGGGCTTTGCTTTTGATACTTGTTTGTCGTTTGATTTAACAGTTCACTAAATTAATGCAGTCTTGTTTTCAAGGTTCAAGGGTCATTCATGCTTTTATTTCTCCAAGGCTAGGCTATCGTAATGTATTTTATCATATTACACCACATTTTGCTGCCCTTCACTGGTTACCTGTGAGTTTTGATTTTAAGATTTTACCCCTTGTTTTTAAGGCTGTGAATGATCAGGCACCTGAATACTTATGTGAATTGCCAGTACCCCATGAGCCTGAATGCAGCCTGAGGTCTTCCAACAAGGCCCTACTATCTCTTCCTAAGTCTTGACTTGTCAAAAGGTGACCGTGCCTTCACGTTCTGTGCCCCTGAACTCTGAAACCCCTTGCCTCATGATCTCAGGCTAGCTAACTGAGTACTTCTTTTAAATCTCTTCATTAGACTCACTTTTATCACTTGGTCTATTCTTAACTTTTGTTTTTGTCTTATTTTAATTATTTTATCTTGCCTACATTACAATTACAAGCTGGTATTTGCTTGTAAAACTCTTTGTAACTTTGGAAGGTGCTTAACTGTTTAAGATCAGTTCTTTGAGCCCTCAGGACTTCCAGTAAAATTGTGATTTGGATGAGGATAACTTGAATATAAGGTGGTACACAGAATTTATTTGTGTGGCCAGGGTGTCACTAGATAATTGCCTTTGTTTATACTTTTGTTTTATTACTACTTTCTTTGTGGGTAAAACTATATGTAGATTTTTTTCTTTCCCCCAATTTTTTATGAAAGCTGGCAGAAATTTAAATACACTCCTGTCTCTGAGTCTAATTAAACATTCTACTGTTCTCATGAAGTCAAACCTACTGGTTCATCTAAACCACCTACTGACATAAACCCCTGTGAAATGTTACATTGTGCTGTTGTGTTGAGCCTCGTGGTATTTACTTGTGCTGTCTTCCTTTGTCTTTTAGCAGTCTACAAGTGCCTTTTACAAGCTAAAGTGCCACAGCCACCACAGCACCTGGCTTCAAACTCCATCTGCCTTATGCCGTACACCCTGCACTCTTTACCACCATCTCTTACCTGTGCATCCACCAGCCTCTGTGCCCTTGCAGAGACACTGCCCAGTGTTCAGGGACCTTTATTGGTGGCAACCTTTGGGTAGAGTGGTGCAGCCCAATCAGTCAATGGCAGCATGCAGGACATTAAAATAAAGTTTTGACCAGCCACAAAGCACAAGATTAAAAAAAAAAGCAAAAGAAACAATAATTAAAAACATGGCAGCAAAGGTGCATGAAGTGTGGACCAGAGTCATTTTGAATCCAGAGTGAGTCTGGAGTTTGCCTATTTTCTGTTGGATAGGTCAGTGCTGGTGATTAGCATAATTAGCCTATTAACGTATCAGCATTTCCATTGCAACAAATGTAACATTCCTACATAGCTTACAGTATATGTAATGCACACACCAAGTTCTACTTCAGTTCTACCAAACAATGCTACTAATTTAATAACCCTGGAGATCTGTAGTGCCGACTTGTTTTAAATCATTTGCTGTCTTACACATGAGCCACTCCAGTTAACACAAGCTACCACATCTGGGCTGAAAGTTGATTGTCTGAGACTAAATTTACACTCCTCTGCAGTCCCTCAGTTAGGATGCAACTGGTATATGTATGTGTCAGGGGCAGGAAGCATGTGGTTCTGCTGTTGTTGGGTCAGGGAGGAAGGGGCGTTTTGAATTGTCTGTTTAGAAAGTCTGATCAGAAAATGCTGCATATTCTGCCTTTAAGAGACTCTACTATGACTCTAGCATGTAAATCATATTAGAGGACAGAACCACTCATCGAATCCTCCTCTGCAAAGGAGCCAACAGTTTTAAGAGTGATGTTGGGGACTAAGCTGCAAGATGCAACCAGTTCATCTCTTCTATCTTCAAAGTCGCCTGCAAACAATGGACCTAAAACATAGAATTTTCTCAGCTAACTATCAATAAACTACCATGACAAAGAGAACAAACTGAAGATTAAAAAAGGTTGCGTCCCGTGGAGGAGAGAAACACAAACTATGGGATAGGCAATCTTCAGTGTATCAGGCACAGACGTGAAATAACCATGATCCTCTGTGCAGCTTCTTATTCTTGTATGTAGCATGTTTTAAATTTATATTGTTTGATTTTGATCTTGGTAATTTGCATCCTATATTAGAATAATATAATTTTAATTTAATGGTGGTGGTAATATTGCCTTTTTATATTTGGAGCACAAGGCATGCAAACTCATCATGAAAATAAATATTTTCCTCAGCATTTCATTATATGTGAAATTATTCAATCATACATAAACCTGGAAATCAGAGTGTGCCAGTCAGTATGAGCTGAGATATGTTTGTTTTCCCCTCTCATCAACACTGAGTCCCACCCCCCACCTATCATCTTCCTCCTTATCTCACCTTCCAATAAACAGTGCCAAGATGTAACCCGTTGTCACAGGAAATATGTTTCAGCACAGGTACTCTCCTCATTTAGTTTATGTGAATATTTGATAGCAGATATTTGGTGCAGCAGTTTGCTCCAGTATTTGTGTTTGTTTAGCTGCCATGTGGTTACAGATAGACAAATGTTCCACAAATTTAGATTTTACTTGGCAGGATACATCTGCCAATTTGTTCCCAATGCTCAGAAAATATTTAGTTTGACCTACTTGAAATACATATAGAAAGTGTCTTGGGTCAGGAAATACAAGCTGATCAAAGAGGTTGTAAACAACTCAACAGTTTATCCAGATAATATAAACCACTTTTTTTGCAGGTATAACAGCAAACCTTTGAAAATGTAACTTAAATCCCATTTTCCACAGAAAACCAATGCAGACAGCTTGGGTAATTATTTTACTGGAGACCAAAATTTGCAGTTAAAGCATATATACAAGGCATGATTAGCAGCTTTGCAGGATCCGTCATTACTAATGTAAGCAGTTATACAAAAGTTTTTAAAAGAACAGCATTTCATCCAGATTGTCTATACCACTTTATAAGGAGGCTAAAAGTCAGTACAACAAAATAAGTTTGTCTCACCTGGTGGTTTGTTTTCCAACCTGCCTGATCATCAAACATCACATGTTGCTTGATGTTGTTGTTTTACGTTATATCATCATGTTCCCATCTCTGCAGTTAACCTTTTCTGTACAACTCTGAGCTGAATCAAACCAGAAATACTGCTTCTGTTTAGCAGTGGTAGACTGGTTCTGCTCGTAGGCAGAATGAAAGAAACTTGCTTCCATTTAAATCGTGTTTAATCTGTGACTACTTTGCAATTGTGGCTATTTAACTGACATGTAATTGGCACTTAGATAACTCCTTCAGACATCTTTGACGGCATTCAGTAATTTAGTAAAATTCAATTGACATATGTGATCAAATCAAATCAAATCAAATACAAACAAAAGACAACTGGCTTATTATAACTTGAATCTCATTTTGGTGGACTGACTATTTGTCCTTTAAGTAATGTATTTCTTTTCCACCAAATTAACTGTTGAGATATGTGACATCACTAAATGGTTGATGACCCTCCTACCATATCTGTTATAGCTGTGCACTCATTTTTTTTCCTGCAATGAGGAATTTTTGTGACATTTAGGGTTGATGAAGCTACCCCTAAAATGTTCCTCAGCTCCTCCAAGTCATAATAATATTGATTTGACTTCCTTTTGCCATTTTTTTAGTGCAGACATTTACTCAACATAAAGACAAAATAATATGATTTTAATAAGTAATCATATAATTTGCCATTATTAGCTTAAAATGATCCTTCTGGTTGTTTCCCCTGTGTCATAATATGAATCCCAGACCGATGAACAGGCAGGGATCAGAACCTTGAGGGAGGCTGCATTTCATTGCCTCTCTGCCGAACAATGTTAGATTGGCATGAATGGTGAAGGAGTTGTTGGCATGAAGAAGACAGATTGATTCAACATAGCATTAGTGAATGATGATTCAGGAATGTTTCAATTGGCTATGTAAACACTAATTTAGAGAGGGAGCATTGGAGTTGGCAATGTAAAATTTATTTAAACTGTGAAGTTCAATGTTAGCAATTGAGAGTGGAAGTCTGGCCATCACAAATGAGAGAAACATAGAAACAGCTAACCTAGGTAGCTATCCACATCTCTATATTCTTTGCCATTAATATAGCCTATGTTGTTCATAATCAATGGTGTTTATAGAATGTTGTTTATAACCACTTAATGTTGATGAAAACCAAAGTTATAGTGTCCCTGTTAACGTTACTGTCCCAGGAAATCCTTTAACTCATTGACCAGTTCACTGGTCCAATCTCTGACCAATCTACTGGCCAGGAGATTGGCCAGCTGATTGTCAGGGAGCTTACATTATTGAGATCAGGAACAGTTACTTTATGGTCTAAGGACATACGTGTTGTTGTCTGTTTCTTCTAACAAGTATGCCAAAACTAATTTTGTTCTAGATATTTAATTCTGGCCAACTTAACTTTCTGCATTCATTGGCTGTAATCAATTAAATATATCAATGGGTGTTGCCTAAATGTTGGCTGTAGGCTATACACATTCATATGTAAGCATATAACCACAAATACACACATTAAAAACACCCATAATGTAATGAAAGAAATGATACATACATATACAGTCAGTAGCTTTGATGTGTGTTAAAGCTAACATTACAAACTTTTGTTCAACACAAGCGAAATGGAGGAAGAGAATATGTCTGTCCCTTTTTTACTTCTTATGATCTTAGTTTCTGCACTTGTTAATAAATGCCTAGTTATAACACAGTTCTAACATGCAAAGATGCATGTGCAAAGATTTTGTGAGAACAAGTTACACATTCCCCTTAGAGCTAAGCACCCTCGATCTTTCAATCCTAGTGATGTCCCTGCTTGAATAGGCTATTTTAATCTGTTAATCTTTTTTTAAGATAAAGTTAGCAAGGCTGTATTGATTGTAGTAGGCCATTTCATGGGAAAAAAATACAGTTAATATATTCTATTCTTTTCTTTTCAAAAGTTAAATGGCCAAAGACACTTATGGTTGCACAAATGAAGAATGCATGAGAGGGATCATGAGCACGCAATCAAGAAATTGTGAGTATGTGAAGGAATCTTCTCCATGTTACAGATAAAAAGAGAAAAGATGATTTGTTTGGGTGTGTGCTGGACTTAAAGGTCAATCTCTCAGCCTCCATCGCAAGAGTGGCACTTTAGTGAAAAAAGGCAAAGGTTGTTAATCAATAGCTTTTCAGACTAGTCCCAAAAGTCTGCTCTGAGCCTGGAATATAGCTGCCATTTTGATTACCCCAATGATTAATTAAAAGTTATGTATCCTGCAATCAAACTGAGCTTAATCAATACAGAATGTACTGGCTGTGCCAAACTCATCTTTCACGCCTTCACCAACAAATATCACATCAAAACTTTCTGCTGTGCACTGCACTCCCACTTCCACTGCTGCAGGTAAACAGTGTTTCAGGGCTCTGCTTTTGTATGGCGCATTATTGGCTACTGGCTCCTATATATTCTCATTTACAAAGTGAAAAATTAAGCTTTTAAGGAAGCAAGCAATGCAGTTTGAATTTCAAAAACATGATTAAGGCCTGCCTCCTGTTTTTATGAAAAAAAAAACATGTTTCCAATATAGTACCTGAAATTGAATGTCATACAAGAGTTTAGGTTTGAATTTGACATTGTTGGAGACACGCTCGCCGACGGGGGGGCGGGTCTGTTGTCCCGGGCCCAGGGCGGGGGGGGGGCGGGCAGAACTGAGCCCTCATTAAATTATGGAATAATAATTCAAAATTTTTCAAAATAGGCCTATTTGTGGAAAAAACACGTTATATTTGAGTTACATAAAAGCTTTTTATTTGTTTTCTTCCTAATTGTTCTTGAAATAGTGGTCAAGAACCCCCCCATCCCCAACACAAAAATGGCCACTGATCAAACTTTAATGTTGTCATTTGATTTAAAGTTCAGTACGTGCAGTCAAAATGTCCGGTCAGCACAAGTCCGGTGCTCAGAAAAGAAAATGAAAGAAAAGAGAAGAAGAAAAGAGAGGCCTTACAGATTTACTCAGTAAATATTTTAAAAAAGGTGGTGACGGTGAAGCTGGGAGTCGTAAAGTCAACGTAGATCAAGGTAAGAAACAGTGCAGCTAACGTTTACCAGCTTTGTAACGTAAGCTAACTGACAAGCTCAAATGTTAACATCCATTAAGTATAAAAGCCTGACACAACACGTTATCTGTGACAGAAACAGCTGAGTTTGGTCCGTCAGAGAGGATGAGACAGAGAGGAGAGAGATCCAGCTGCAGGCAGGTGACAGAGAGTGATGCGAGAGGGGCTCGTTGCCCCGGAGCTCAGAGTCAGAGCCAGGCTACCGGTGAGAGAGAAGAGGGAGAGAAAGAGTCACGGTGGAGCAGGAGGGGGCCCTATTTTAGCGATCCTGCATTATGGCCAACTCTGACTAACTCTGACAGAGTGAACGTGGTACGTGTGATGGCAGGAGAGCAGGAGAGAGAAAGAGCAGAGGAACCGAAAGAGCGAGGGAAAAGGAGAGATCCAGGCGCGGGGAGGGGGGGACATCCCAGATTATTCTGTCCCGGGCCCAGCCAAGACTGTCAGCTGGCCTGGTTGGAGACATAATGGCAGTCTGCAGGGCTTTCCTCAAAGTTTGGGCCCTTTACAACTATTTATTTATTTATTTATACCCAATCATTTATTTCTTCTGATTGCATTTCATTCATCTCGATTGTCATTGAGAGTCTTTACAGATATGGTAGCCAACACACACAGAAAGGGAAGTTTTTTTGTTTTTTCTATGACAACAACTTAAGACTAAGATTTGTCTAACACATCACCAAGTTATTATTTAACCTTATCTGTCAGCGAGCCTTTCCACCTGCATCTACCACTCTGACTCAATGCAACCTCTGGTATATGGACAATGTGAAAGTGTGATGTCAAAGTAAGTCTAGCTATGTGAGGGGAAGATTAATCTGTTAAAATTTACAATTGCAAATGCACATGGTAGCTTACTAAAAAACAAAAGCTGCAATGGTGAAACACACTATTAGTATAAAGATGTTGTCTTTCTCACTTAGCCAACATGCAGACCTACCTGACAGAACTTTTTCGATTCTGATAACAAAATGCATCTATGGCCTCTGACACATTAGCAAGAAATAAAAAAGCCAATTCTGTAATAGTGTAATTTTGGGTTGGGGGGCAAAACTTGTACTAGACAATGAGCTCTACATTGGCTGCATATAAATAACATTGTCAAGACAATGACAGACAATGGCAACGATGTTTGATTTCATTTGTTTATTTTCTGTTGTTTTAATCAGAATCACACCTTTAAAGTGGAAATGAGGCAGTGAATCAAGTTAACGTGATTTACTGAATGGAAGTCCACTCCATTTTAAAATGACCTGACATTGATTGAAAATGTTAACATGTAAAAGAAAAAACAATGTCAGGTTATGTGTTTCGTTGCATGAACACTGCCATCTTTCACTGGTATTTTATTTACCAGTGACATCACCAGGTTGGTTGGTAGTGCAGGAGTTACAGAGTTGGTAGTGACGGTTCATGGCAGAAAGTGAAAGATGGAGCCACAACAACAAAAGGGAGGCCACTACTGTATTAATCCTGGTTGTACAAATTAGTTTTACAGGGTAAAAGCAAAGAGCAAAAATGTCAATTTTCTTAAACTGCAGCTGGACCAGAGGGCTGTACTGCAGCATTGACCAGCGGAAATGGAGAGAGCAAATCCCCAGATGAGCACTTACTCCAGGGTTTGCAGTTGATATTTTTTTGAACAGGAAGATTATGTAGAATGAGGACATTTCAGTCCGACAAACTGATTGTTTGCCGGACCAATAGACTGAAGCCTGAAACCGCCCCTGGTACAGCCAGGGCTCTACCAACCACCAAACGTACTCTGACCACAGCTGTAGAGAATCATCAGTACCATCAGTTTTTTTTCCTTTTTTTCTTTCTTTCTTCTTTTTTTTTCTCTTTCCTTTTTCTATTGGTTGATCTGTTTTAGTGATTTTGTATTGAGGGGAGGATTTTATATAAGCTCACTGGGCTTCTTTTTCTCTCCTGCACAATTATTTGTCTTTGCATTATTATTATTTTTATTGTTTTATTATTGTGCATATGAATAAATAATAAAGAATAAAGAATGCAGGGAAAGGGCACTAAAACAACCTAGCCAGGCAGGAGAGAGACAGGTTGGGCAACCCACAGCAGTTGGCAGGTAATGATGGTGTTAGTAAGACATCAACTGTGCCCATACCAAAAAGCAACACTGACAAACTTCAATAAAGTTTCAAATGAGTGTCCGTTTCTCTCACTGAACACACCTGTCAGTCCAAACTGCCCTCATGCACACCTGTTATTAGCAACATGCCCCACAACCACGCCCCCATAAATTTACTATCTCTGCAACAAAGGAGTTATCCGTTTAGTTTTAGTTAATCTGATGGGAGCTCAGCTACACTATATAGATGCCAAACTGACTGTTACAAGTTAAAAATTAACAATCACCATAAACAGCCACACTTGAAATCATTCACGTACAACACAGGTCCATACTGATTCCTGAGCCCGAGGGCATCACTTCTGATGTAAACTGCTTAAGAAATATCTCATACTGTAACTTTGCATTTTTTGTAGGTGTCACTCCAGCTTTTAACCTCCAAAAGTGTCTTTTTTGTTGTTTTTGTTATACAGATTTGATATTTACAGATACCCCCCTGCTGAAGCCACCAGAAGCAGCTGCACTTCAACCATCACCCCACAGTGGCCCCCCCATCACTGTGGAGGAACATCAGGTGCGGCAAACACTGAGGGCAGTGAACCCATGGAAGGCTGCTGGACCTGACGGTGTTGGCGGACGGGTGCTGAAGGACTGCACTGACCAGCTTGCGGGGGTCTTCACCAACATATTCAACCGGTCCCTACTCCAATCCACGGTTCCACCCTGCCTCAAGTCTTCTGTCATAG
>JAQNCA010000031.1:1046763-1061422 GCA_029783725.1 Acanthurus tractus
CGAAGTCGAGGCCTTCACAGGCCACATCAACACAGTGGACAACAACATCAAGTTCACTCGTGAGGATGTCAAAGACATTTTTGGTCTGCCTTCAGCTTTTTTATGTCAATGGAGCTCCTCGTTACCTCCGTCTTAATGGCGTCTTCCAATTTGGTGAACTGTGACTCTATGAAGGTTTTCTGATCTCTCAGATCAGTTGTTAGCATGTCCACTAAGGCTAGCTCAAGCGACTCAAGCTTTTCGTCGTCTTTCACCAGGTCCTGGCCAGTTTTACTTCTCAGGCCTTTGGCCATCATGCACAAAACTCTAGAGGCAAGTCAGAGTGAGGAGACAATGACTTAAAAATGCGTAGAAGTATGATAGTTGATTTAAGTTAGGGGAAATTGGCAGGAGCAATTGCACTAAGCAGCCATCTTATCTGCAGGTCACGTACACCCCTCAACCCACGTACTTGTTGACAATATGAGGTAGGTTTGTCATGAGAAGTATGTTTGTCTGCTTGCAGTGTGAACCTAACCAGACCACATTGTATATAGTACAGTGAACCCTCGCTATAACGTGGTTCTCCTTTCACGGCTTCGCTGTTTCGCGGAATTTTTTTGTGCAATTTTGCATGCTTTTTTTACAGCGTATGAGCACGCATTGTGTCCTGAGATTTGAACTATGAGAGTGTTAAAACATGAGAGAAATGTGAGAATATGTTAATTCCTGTCTGAGAAAAGTGTGTGGTGAGGGGTTTTACAGCCTTAAAACATATATAATAATTGTAAAAATAAAGCTGATTACTTCGTGGATTTCGCCTATCGCGGGTTATCTTTGGAACGTAACCCCCGCGATAAACGAGGGTTCACTGTATAACAAAAATGTGAACCCTGGTTCTGCTTCTTACATAATATTTAAACAGAAATCATTTTTTTAGACACGATAACTGAAAAATAGATCCTTTCAGTTATACACTTGTAGTTAATTCCTCTGTGTGGTGAGGTACAGTTTGTCTATTGTTTCTCCTTAATTTTGTAAATTTAAGAGGTAAATTACTGGCACGTAGTTAAGTTTTGACTGACAGAAATATGTTTGACATACTGAGTGCAAAAACAATTTTTCAATGCATGTTTTATATAATAGACAAACACAGCATGAATGACATGTAAGTTTCTTTTTATCTGAGTGCAACAAATGTTAATTTTTTCCCCTTTTTTTTCCAAGGAAAACTGATTGTCACTTTTAACTTTCAGATGAAAAATACTGCAGACAAGGTTGTTTCATTTTTTGAATAAAACACAGAGCTGCTCTGAATCATGGGCCCATAAAGGAGAAGCATCTATTTGGTGTGTGTTCGTAATCACTGTCAGACGGCTGTGACCAGATGGCAGAGATGCTACTTTGGACAAACTCCAGAGCCACTTCTGTTCTCTGAGGGGATTTCTCTGTGAAATCTAACCTTGAATCTGCCAAAGATTTTTCCCAATATCCACATATGCCCACAAAAAGTTGCTGTTGGCTTTGTTGTTGTGCTTTCAGCAGCATATTCTCTCAAGTGAAAATCATTCACCTTCAGTGATCAGCTTGAATGTCTGCCATCAACCTACCCCAGGGCTTCTAAGGACCTGGAGAGGAGTCCAGAAAGTGTGCTTCACACTACACCTGAAACAGAAAATGCACTTTAAAAAAATAAGGCATTCTCCTGAATGTTATGACTTTCTTATAGCATGATTTTTGAACAGTTTTTCGTCCAAACCCCCTGTAAGTGATCTATCCAAAATTGCTCCAATCTCCCAGGCAGTTTTACACTTCAGCAGAATTTTATCTGCTCTGAACGGAACTTAAAAACTTAAAATCAAAAATGTTTTTCTTAAAGGCAAGCGAAGTCAAGGTTGTTTGGGATGACTTATTATTTTAATGACGCAGAGCACTCTAAGTGACGTCGCGATGGGGTTTCATGCCTGTCCTACAGAGTCCTTGATTAAAGGTGCCGGGAGAAAGCAATAACAGCAAAGCTGTGCTCCAGCATTAAACCCTCTGAATTAGAGAGGAGCAGACAGAGACAGAGGAGACAGAAGGCTCATTGTCACATGCAGCCATGTTTAGCATTGAAACGGCCTTCTTGTGACAACTGTTCACCCCTTTGCCTGCCCAAACGTTGTGGCTCTGTTTAAACATAGATTTGGATTGCAAAAATATTAAAATGAAAGAATATCTGTATATTCTATATATTGGTGGGAGGTGCATTTCAGTGTTTCTTGTTTTGTTTTGTTTTTTAATTAACATTCCTATTGAAGATGTTAACTTTGGGCCTGATTTCTAAAAATGATTTGCAGATATGGTTCGGTGGTGCATAGATTTTGTTTACTGAGAGAACTATTCTGTTTCAAGAGGTGTTACCTCCTTTCAAACCTGACGCTTACACGTAAGAGTTAAGGCAGAAATCTAAAGGTTGATCTGTTGTTCTACCTTCTTGGGCTGCAGCTCAGTTTTGGAGAAAACTCCCATAGCAACAATGTGAATACAATAAAAATGCCTTATATTTTAAAAACGTTATACTTAATGTTTTAGCGCTTTAACTTTAACTCTGTTTGCAGTGGTTAATTTATTTATTACTTACTTACCCTAAAGAAATAAATAGACAGGCGGCTGTGATTCAGGATGTAGAGTGGGGCATCCACTAATTACAAGGTTGACCACTCTTCTGATCCACTCTTCACATTTACATGTCAAGGTGTCCTTGGACAACACACTGATCGCAAAAACTGCTTGCGATGGTCAGATCAGCACCTTGAATGGTAGCTGCCATGAAAGCAACTTAACTGACTTTTTAAAAAAAAAAAGTTTTAAGAACCATCGGTGATAGCATAATAACTCTCCTCTGTCTTCACATTATTCCTGTCCCACTCATCACTACTGCAGTGAGGGTGCTATCAGGTGCCAAATATCATGCAAGTTGTATTTTAACTGTCATTTTTAATAGCTGTATACAGCTGCTACAGAACATTTGCATAACAGAAAGATTGTGTTCTAAGGCCTATAAGTCATAAAAATGAAGTCATCAGTTGTAAAGATTACACCTCTGGAAAGTGTCCATAGAGACACAGCCCAAATTTTTTGCAAGCATTTTTCCTAAGAAATAATGAACATTTGGCCCATCAAATAGCTGAATGTCTTGTTTCTTTTTTCTGCTGAGATGTGGAGGGTAAAATGGAGGCTGAAAAGGCTCTTTTCCTTAGTCTCTGGCATGATCAAATACTCATCCAAGCAAGAAACAGCTAATGATTACCATAATCACTCAGTCCCCAGAGCACTCAATCACCTCCAGTGGCAGTTTATGCTGCAGTAGGGCAGACATGATGGAGAGGAGCTTTTGTAGTCCATAATTGGCTGTAAATAATGTATGCATTACATACATACATACATATATACATACATACATACACGCGCACAAACACACAGACACACACACACACATATACATTTATATATAATATTATGTATAAAAGCAAGAAATTTCATACAGCTGTTTATGTTTTATGAGATCTCCATGTTTGAGAAGGCAGTGGTTGTTATTATTATGCCTACCTCACATGCAGGCCTGAATATACACTAAAAGCCTATTAAAAATTATACAAATAATAATGTTTCTTGACATTTCTGCTCTTTGTAACAATAGAAGAACAAACAGGCATTTGGAAAGAGTGCTAGCTGTCCACACTCCAACATTATCAGTGTTAATGTCAGGCTAGTGTCCCAATAATACCCTGCTCTGCCTTATTTGACATTTTCAGAGCCATTTTTGATGTCAGAAAATACATGCTCGAGGGTGCATCAGAGAACAATTCCTCATAGAAATGAGCCATGTAAGGTTTTTTTCAGTCCCTGTGGAGAGATTTATTTATACAACTGTCATCTAACTCTGTCGTAAAAACACGAAAGCTGGTCTGCGTCTGCAGTGGCCCCCCAGGAGAGCTGCCCTGTACTCTGCGCATCCCTGGAGAAAAGAGGTCACCATCCAGGAATCCTCCTTGGAATTGCCACATAAGATGGCACTTTTGTTGCCTGTCTTACTGCTCCAGGTTCTGTACACTCTCAGGCTGCAAATTAAATATAGCTGAAAAAACAAACAAACCTTAAAACAAACCTCTCTGTGAGTCCTCTGTTTTTCTGGAAGGAGAAATAGCTCATCTCATGTATTTCTAGCACCTCAGACATGACAGAATGCCAGGACATTGGTCACCCGCCACTCGCTTGTCAACACCAACTCAAAGACAGTCTCACACTTCCTGGGAGCTGCTCAGACCCGCTGATAAGAACTCATCTTCACTTCGTATACAAAAACTTGTGGCTGCTGCATTTTGTGAAACAGTCGCCTGCATAAATCAATGACACATCTGACTTAAGTCCACTTTTTAAACAGGTGGCAACTTGTCAGATTTGTAGTCTAGAAAATAAACAAGAAGATTTGTCGAATACAGCTTTCTCATCACTTTGTCACCCACTAAAAAAAGGTGTGATTTTTTTCTTTTATTTACATCTTGTTTGTTAAAATATGTTACTGCAAATTAAATTGTTGCGGTGTATTTCTTTGTAAAAATGTGTGCCAGTGTCCCTACATCAGTCACTACACTGTAAAAAATCAAACCACCTCTTCTTTGTTTCTGTCAACTCAATCATTTGAGTTCTACAAACAGCAATATTATACTTTGTTTTAATTAACCATCCTTATCAAGACATATGGTGTGAGCTATATACCATCCTGTTAAGTTAGGTAATATTTCAGGAGTAGTAGTCGACATTTTTACAGATGTCAGTGTGTCTTGTTATATGGTTTTAATTTTCATAATGATGAACATGAAAAGGAATAAACTAGTACAACAATTTTGCCCAAACATGTTTTTAATATTTTTTAAGTCAGTGAAGCTTAAAGAAATGAGAGATTTCTGCACTCTGGTATTAAATTTTGTGTCTTAGTTATCACTTTAGTTTCTGATTGTTCAGCATTATTTGGATGCAGACTAACCCTGCTGAAACAAAATTTCCCTTTTAGACAACAACATATATCTTAAATTATCTTGTGTAGGCTTTGATTTTTTTGTTGGTTTGTGTATTTTTGTGGAATTTGTTGGCATTAGGGCAAACAATTAAAACAATAGTCTCAGTCTCACCTTATTATTAAAAAAGTAACTTGCCTGGTTGTGTTTGCTGTTGTTTTTCAAGCTGCCACGTTTGCAAGTCAGTATGTTTTAGCACAGTGGGTCTTTTGAGAGCTGTTTTTCTTTTTCCTGATTAATCCGGTTACATTAAAAACATTTACTTCACTCTGGGTATGTTTAGCGATGTTGCAAGACCATTCTGTTCCTACTTTCCTTACCATTTTCCTAGCAGACTCTTTGCCTTTCTTTCAGAGTTGATTAAAAACATTGTCGCCCCACACGCACTGATCAATGCTATCTACTAGCTGATGAAACAGGAGTGTGATTGCCCATGGAAACACTGTGTTTAGTTCCTTATTAGCATGTAAGGTAGAGCTCCCGGCAGGGGGTCAGCTTCATCAGCTCTGACTGAAACTCTCAGCAGTACCTGTGGGGTGGTAGAGCCTGTCAATGGGTTCTCTGACCTACCTGCAAGGCTTCAGAAGCTCTATATAAAGAACATCCGGATGCTTATAATGAGCAAGGGAGCTACAATACTGCAAACGGGATTTAACCATAACATACACATGACTCTTTGTTATCATCATATTTATCATAACTAAATTAATGCACTGCACTTTATATTTCACTGCTTGTTGTTAGATCTCTGCCTCATTAAACACAGACCTCTAGTCTTGTGTGAAAGGGTCACTCGACTGGAAGACACTGCACATCAGTAGTGCTGAATTATTAGTACACATGTATGGGCTATACACTGCATTTATAGATTGTTTAAATGTTTTCTGTCAAGCGATTGCTTGTGGTTGTGCCAATAATGACTTTTTCTCAATAGCAGAGGAGGAAGTAGCATGTCATTGGCAGTGCTACAAGAGCTCTGAGAAAAGAGGCTTGGATGGATAGCTGGGTCGTCAAAGTGTCAGACGCTAAAACTGGAGACATCCTCCAGCATCCACGTCTCTTGGCAAAAGTTTACAGTTGCTTATTTTAAGCAAAACTGTGACTTCTTCCAAATCCCTATAGAGTAGTGTTATTGTCTTTAAACTAAACCTGATGACAGATTAAATCCCACTTATCAGTTTTGTCATTACGATCTTATGCATTTTGGAGGGCTTTGACGTAGAGTGTTACACTGTCAATACAGGGTAACAGTCACACAGTAATTTATTCATCCTTGCCTGGCCTAGATGATTATAAGCTTTTTAGGGCTGTTTTTGGAAGGCATTGATGTATTACTCGTTTGTCTTGTAGTTTGGGGAACCTTTGGAAACTGTCAAATGTCTGCATGGGTCTTTTTTAGACAGCAGGTTTTTGAACACCTACATTTTGTTAACTGTGGCCTGATGGACACTAGGCATTTTCCTATAAAGCTTGCATGATGTGCACAGTTTTGAGAGTTGGGGGCCACAATTTCTCTCAGAAGTTAAGTACTTTATGGGTAAGGGCTCATTTGGAGTTTTTATACTATGCTATCAATGACACTCTCAAATTTGCTCTACAATAATTTTATTTCATCAATCACAGTTAAATGGCAACACTGTCTTATCCTTTTCATCATTATTCAACAATTTTTCATATATATTAATGTTACAAATTTACGTTACTCACCATAATTTAGGCAGTAACAAATGTAATTATTGAGTATATTTGTGACACTATCAATTCAATGCCTTTGTGCATTCACCATAAATGAGTGCTTATGTATAATGGAAGGGCCATCTGGAACAAACTAGTGCTGACCATCATACTGGAAACACACAACTGCATCAGTGTTTCACTTAATGTGTTTAAACAGTAAGTCTGAAACAGGCTCCTGTTACCACTAACTGATCCTTGTGTGGAAGATGGGTAAAAAAAATTTGTGGTCAATTGTGTACATTGTATGTGAGGATTTACTGCCCATAAAATATGGTGCAGTGTGTTTGTGTTTGTGTGGAGGACATGTGAGCAAAAGAGGACAGACTGGGAGGAAACTGCTCTTTAGAGAAAAGGACTTGACCCTAAAAAGGGCAGTTGTGTTTCCTCAAGACCCATTTTTTATTTGCATTGGGGCAAGTATGTAGCAGTGCGCTGCGGCGAACGCTGCTGCCACTGCTACTGATGGAAATATGTTATTGCATGTTTATTGGGGAATGGAAGAGACAAAGCAAAAATTATTACTGCCACTGTAACTCTGTTATGAAGCAGTTGCAAGCAGCTTAGCTCGTACATGTGGAGGTGGGGCTTGTCTTTGGAAGGACCTACAAAGACAAAGGGCAGGAGGAGAGTTCAGATAGAGCCCGGAGGCGATGCTACTTTAAAATTTGCTAACATTTCAGAATTACCAACCTTAGCTTTAAACCACTGTGAAGTTTTATCGAAGAAATTAAATCTGGACAGTCTATGGAGAAGGATATCATGGTTTAATCTGTCAAATGCTTTTTTAAGGTCAAGAAAGACTGTTCCAATCGGCAATTTAAGCTGTTCTATAAGAAAGCAGTGAGCAGTTTCTGTAGAATAATGTGGACAGAGCCAGGCTGTAATGGAGGTAGAAAACAGTTTAATTCTAGATACTTTTTTAACTGATAAGCAACATTTCTTTCCAGAATCTTTGAAAATACAGGCTAGATACTAATTGGCCTAAAGTTGGGTCCCTGTTCAACTGTCCCTAAAAATAGGTGTGACTCTTGCTATTTTCCACTTTCCGGGAAAGATCCTACTGATTAAAACTTAAAGTTTAGGTTACTGGCAAGCTCCTCAAACAAGGAAACGATGAAGTAATGCATGAGCAATTTGTTTGTTTCAGAAATGAACATATTCCCAGTTTAAGTTTGCATATTGTGGTGAATATTTATACCAGCTTTATTATATTATTTATTTGTTTCCACATTGCAGAGCACATTCCTCTAGCCTCTGAGATCACTGAGACATAATAGTAAGCTTTTCATTTTCTCAACTCTTTAGTAATTCGATTTCTCAGACTTTTATATTTTGCCAAACCATTGTTTAAACAGCTTTCCCTTGCAGCTCCTACCACCAGATCAGCTATGAACCTTTGCATGGTTAACATTTGGTAAAATTTGGTCAGGTTTGTGTTTACTAACAAATTTTCTGGTGATGTTTGTTTGAGACAACTGCTCAGTGTGCTGGGGGAGAGAATTAACATTTAAAGGTCCAGGTCAGGTGCAGGGGTGATTGTGGTTGGAGCTATTGTCCTGGGGACTAGGACCTGGGGAGCATCATTTAGTGATGGAACAGTCAGTTTGGGGCTGATGGGTGTTTGTGCTGCTTTATGCAGATAGAGGCCATCTACACTGAAGAAATAACCACATTCCCAGAACAGGGTGAAGTTGTCACTTCGTTGTGGTCACATGTAGTTGAGAGCCAGGTGTTGAAGCTGAGCAATTTACTTAAGTGCCTGACTCTGCGGCTGATCGTGAGGATGTTGGAAGATGTAAACTCTATTGTGGGACTGCTTGATTAAAGAGGGTGCTGAAGTCTTGTTTTATTCCGTTATTACTACTGATATAGGATTTCTTTTGGCCCGATGGGGCAGGCCAAGAGAATATTGGCCGCTTGCTCTTTTTGGGCCACAGCTGCTAGAGGCGGTAGACTCCAGAGCAGGTGAATGCGTGGATGTAATGACAGTGACTGCAGGGTGCATCGTCTTGGAGCAAGCATCTCTGTGTTGTAGATGCTATGGTGCTGCTTTGCTCCTTAAGTGTGTCTCCTTACCTTTTGTCATTCTCTTTGAAGCTAGACCATGGTACTTTCACATATTAGTTTGAACATCCCAATGCGGGATATAGCACTATCCACCAGGTCTGATTTGAGGTGAAAGCTAAGACACATGAAGTCAGATGTTATGTTGTATGTTGAAATGTCTGCCATTACATTATCCTGGACAAAGCCTCTGTTGAGAGTCAGGATGGTTGTCAAAGCCTTCCTAATGTCTGTGCCTTAGGGAAGGAGCCCTGTTTAGTGGCCATTGCAGCAACACACTGGTATGAGTGGTCAGTGAGGAAGGCATTAACCTGGTCCAGAGGGGATGGTGGTGAGGTCTTGCATCTACTGAAAAAGATGCCTTGGAAAGCACGATGAAATTTAGGCTTTGTTTTAGTGGCGGGACTGGAAACAACTGAAAAAAAAGAAAAAAAGTAGCAGCACAGGCCTTATAAAACCCATCTTTTCGAAACCATACAAAACATGGAGCCCAGACAACCCTTATGACCCTTTTGAAATTACATTCCTGCTTGCTCCCTTTCTCTGTCTTTGCATGATAGAATCAAATTGTCTTTTCTGAGAGTTGAATGAGGGATTAGGGTGAGCAGAGGAACAGCATCCTCCTACAGAAGGCAGTTCTGAAGATACAGAAGGCTTTAATTAGAAGTTTTGACATGACTATCATTTACTCTGCCTCTAATGTCTCTGTCTTTCTCCACCTTTAAAATGCTTTCCCACTGACATTGAGGAAAAACTGAAGAGGAAGAGTAGTTTCAAGTTTCAAAATTCTCTATCAGACCTTTAATTTAAAAAAAAAACTGTTTGTGTTGTGTTGAGACTGGTCAGATCGTCACAAAGCAATATGACATTCTGTATTGCACCTCCACTTTAATGTTGTTCACTTCCGTGTTTGATTTTGTAATCTACTAAATCCCTTTTCAGAAAAACACAGAAAGGTTGCTGAGAGCCATTTTAGGGGCATAGCCAGAGCATTAAGTCAGATTTTTAGATAGTTTATCAGTGGTTCAAGAAGCAAGAATGTTGGTAAAAAAAATATATATATATAACACCTCCATAATACTATATTAGACTAGTCAAAGGAGTCAGTGCCAGCAGTGTAAATTACTGTGATTTGCCTCAGTGTAAATATTTTTCTTTGGCCCTCCCTCTCTCCCTAAATGCAAGCACATGCTCAGTCATTCACATACATAAAATAAACTTGTAATGCACAAGGCTAAAAAGTCTTCCATTTATGCTTTCATATTCTTGTTAAAGCAGTTTTTAACGATGTTGTTGCACAGTTGCTTTGAAGGCTAGTGCACACAGTCTGATTACTTTTAATAACATGTCAGCAACATACTTTGTCATGGGCCAATGAAAGCTCTTGTGCACTGGACTTGTTGCACGTACTTTACCTACGCAGGTGGTAAGTGCATAAACAAAGAGTTTGTTGAAACAGTAAACAGTGAGATTTTTTCTGAGTCTGTCACTGTGTCATGTCTGAGAAATATGACAAATGTTGGGTCTGCTGATTCAAAGTTGCTAGCTTTTACAATCAGTGTAATGTCATTGGGAGGGAGGTGCTATTGTTCAGATTTCAGAAACAAAAATGTAAACAAACAATGGCGTCCAAAGCAGTGTGTAGGATACAGGCTGTCCTATGTTCCAATAAAACTCAAAAGGAAAGCATAATAGAATAAAGGTTTTTCTTATTATACTTCCAACAAGCAGCAACAACATTTGTCATACTAGTTGAGAGGAGGGGAATAAAATCAATTATTCATAATTCTTTGTAAGTTAAATATAGTAACTATTTTGTCAAGGACAAGGTTGGAACTTTGTGCCAATTCACTTCTGCCTACTTATTTTTCTTTTTTTTTCAAAGCGTGATGGTAAATCTCCATTTTCAGGAAGTACATTCACATTCTTATTTGTTATAAAAACTCCACTCCTTTTAAAGTGCAGCACAACCTGCCAGTGCTTCCCAGATAAGCGGGGAGTGGATGCATTTTGCTCATTACCAAAGCCCCCTGGATGCCGTCCCGCCGCCAATGCTATGTCGCAGGTACTTCTTCATGCACCATTTGATTAATAGATTAATTCCAAAGTAACATGCTCTTGTTCATTGTTTTCTCTGGTGGACTCAATGGTGGAAGTGTTGATTAATGGGATTGAGCGTAGGAATGGTAATCTGCACTTTTGAAATTCATGACCTACTTTAAGCACTACTTAAAAAAAAAAAAAGGAAGAACCTCAGCCAGCTCTTGTTGGCTTTCTCATATCATATCTGCGGTAACAGACTTCTGTGCATAGAAGCTGCAGTATAATTCCCCTGGGCCATTTTGTTTATATCTGCAATAAAGTGCTACTGTCACATTAAATATGGTAGACTAGAGACAGGGGAGAATACATTTAGTGAGAAGTGTTCAGTGAATGAGTGTTCCCAGGCCTGGCTGTGGTTCTCTCCATGCATTCTACACTAATGAATTGGTCCAATTAGTGGACCAATTAACAACACAGAAAGCTTTACATTGCAGACTGCACCACACATACACTGTACTGTACATTTACATTGGATATGCTGTTTCATTAGTATCGACTTTTGGAAGGAGATTTAAACTTAAAACCTGCTTAAGGGAACTTTGTCTCTGACATTTTAACCATCAATATGCAAACAATGACATAGAGAATTAACAGTACAAATCAGTAAAATGCAATCCTCTTGTTACCTTTATTATAATTTTGTATTAATATCACTATTTTTTGTGGGTTTTTCTCCAAACCATAAGGTTCTTATCATTGAGGAAGTTAAGCTTGCTGGAATTTAACCATGGGTTATTATGGAATGCCATTATTAAACCAACTTTGTTTAAGCTATACTGCAACATAGGCAGATACAGCAACATGTCAGTAAAATGAGTCAGTGTTAACCAATTTGGAGTTTTCTCATGTTTCAAGGGACGTGTTCTTGGCCTGTGTCTCACTCGTGGGACTACAACTGAAAGTGTTTGACTCCTAAAGATTATCTTTTGGAGGCATTTGCATGGTTGTACCAATAGTCATTTTTGATATTTAAAGCTTCTATTAAAGATTTTAAGAGAAATTTCAAAGGATGTCATCATATTTTATGTAGCCATTACCTCCATCCCATAGATATGTAAATCTGTGTCCTAATCTTCTTTGAAGCAAGCAGTATTCCTTTTTTTAAACGGGTGTGTGTGTGGGTAGTTCACCAACAGGACACTGTTTTTCATCCTCATGAGCAGCTGACTCTGCAGGTGAACTCTGTCAGCTTCCTGCTGGAGCCACATGCATCTCTCCAGTGCTGTTGTTCAGTTTAAGAGGGTGAATATTTAGTTTGGTGATTTGTGAAACAAACTACTGTTTATCAGTTTCTCTTCTTAGTTTTTTCTTTTTTTCATATCAGTTATATCAGTTTCTCTCATCTCTTGTCAGCTCAAACCATGTAGTTTGTTTCTTTCTATTCCTCTCTATTTCAGAAGAACTCACTTTCTGCTTAAATTGGTGAGTTACAATACAACAACATTGGCAGGACCCTGCTTCTCTTTGTGTGATATTTATACAGAAGACGCTAACCATTACACCTGTGGTATGCTGTTACCAATGAAATGTGAATCTTAAATTTAAGCATCAATTTTGTGAATAAGCCTTTGAACTTAAAGTACAACCCTATTGTCACAGTAGATGTACTGCAGTTAATTTCACAATTTTGTCTGAAAAAATTAAGTATTTGCAGAATTAATGTTTCTGTCTTTGTGTTAAGTATTGTAGATGCATAATGTACATCTTTATTTATGCAAATATATTAAAACTGCAATCTGATTATAAAGTTCCAGCCATAACATTTTCAAGAGTGGTAAATGTGATAAGCCAACCACAAATGTTTAGAAACAAATAAATGAATTCAGAAACTTTTGCTTCATTTTCTTTATTGTTAAGAAAAAAAAAACATGTCAATATTGTATTAACATGTTTAATATTGTCTGCTAGATGGTTAGTCAACAACTTCAGTTCAGAAATATACAACATTTTGGTAGGGACACTGGTAGGGACATATCCATTCAGACCCTCTGGGGGCAGGTACATTTAGCACAGATTCCTGGACTCTAACATTGGTAATGCAGGTATGTAACTTTATTAAGGTTCCCTGAATGAAGCGCAATGACTTTACTCTGAACCAAATTTCACTAAGCAAAGTTAAATAAGTTTAATCAGCATTTAGTGACAGTTGCACCAAAAGCAAGTATTTGGTCAAAAAAGAAAAATGTCACTACTGATAAATAAGCCATGGAAAACATCACTGCTGCTGAATTTACAAATTCCACTGTGAGCAATGCAGATTCATCCACAGTCTGTCCGATCAGACACCTGTTAGCCTCTTATTCCCTAGGGAAAAGAAAAAAAATCTTCAAATGAGAAATTCTTTTGGAGAATGGCAAGGACATCCAGTGAGTAAATCCTGTCTAATTACCATATCAATTAAATCTGCAGCTTGAGATGGCCCAGGATTTGAAGAATCTATGTGTTTGCTCCAGCCAATGAATATTCCTAAAGCCTGATAAGCTCCAAGAAAAAAAAAATAATGACTTGGAGTGCAAGTTGAGACTGACCTTGGATATTGCAACAGCGACCCTTGGTTGGCCTAGCCAATCAGGGAGTGTCATTCCCCCTGGGTAGATGAGCCAGTCACAGTATTCAATGCTTAAAGCCATGTGTCCTTTACTACAATTACTACTCTCAAAGGTAATAAATTAATTTTGTATTGATTGTTTTTATACATTTTGTAAGAAATTCATATTATTGTAGTTAAGGAATAAGTTAAGGAATAATGATCAACATTACAAAATGTTTTCCCAAAATCTTGATTTATGGAGGACCCTTAATGCCTCTGATATTTTAAATCCCTGTGACACTTTAATGAGAGCTATTTATCCTGTAGTTTAATGTTGATTTTTTTATAATCCTTGCGTGATCACATTTCACACATTTAAATATAGCCAGCATGAGTGATGTAAAGCCGTTCATCCTGAATTTTTTTTTCACTGTCTTGTCCTTTCAGTGATGAAACCTTCCCCTCAGCTGACACCCTCTTCTAGTTGCTGGGAAGAGAACAAAAGCTGTCATTCGCTGATCTCCCCATTACATACAGTGAGCGCGTCCCTGTCATGGTCACCTTTAAATCCTCTTCCTTAACTGGGCTTTTCACTGCCACGGAGAGAAAAAAAAGGACAGACAGGGGAGGAGGAAAACCAACTTGAGATTTTTTAACTATTTTGTTTTTTCAGATTTTTTCAGAGATGTATTTTCAAGACAACCCAAATCTTGCAACCATTTATAATGTAGAAAAGCTGTTTGAGGTGGTTTTCCAGTGTATTTGTAACCCAGGCACAGTGCTGCATTATGAAAAAGGGCAAAAGAACATTCAGCTCATGTAAAACGATGGGCTCTATTTTTGTAGACCAGGCGCGGCGCACCTGCCCTGTGCCGTGCCAATGGGGTGTGGCCAGCACATTTTGCAATTTTCGTGCATGGCGCAGTACGGTACAGCGCGGCACAGCGCTTCACACCCACGCCTCAGTCCCTTTTTACACACGTGAAGCTTTTCCTCTGTGAAGGTATTGAAAACAAATGAGGGAGGAGAGAAGGCGTGAGTGGGTTCAACACAGCCGAATGTAATCTTCAAGACAATCAAATGAACGCCTCTCCTTGCCTTTAAATGCGCTGCAGGCGAGGCGTAGTGCCAATTTCACCTCGCCACCACCATGGACAAAGAAGGCAGCAGCTCCAGGCGGCCGAAC
>JAQNCA010000031.1:1073433-1091965 GCA_029783725.1 Acanthurus tractus
CCATTCACTCTGTCATTACTATTGCACGATTCCACTATATTGTGTTAAGGATTATTCCTTAAGGCATTGAGGGTAGTTATTGCTGTCGGATACCAGGATGGAAAGTTTTTTTGTGATCAATTTTTTATTGAAAAGATGAGAGTATGTATGAGCAAGTGAGAGTATTCTCCAGTTCAGTTATCTTGTTTAGTCTACTCTAAGTTGGGCTGAGAATTATATCAAGGAGTCCCTAATACAACCCTTTATAGTTTCCCATAGGTATCTAGGATCATCTACTGAGCCTACATTAACATCGATAAAAATGTTAAGCTTTTCTTTGAGAGAGTGCAGAAATCATCATTTTTGAGAAGTGAGACATTGAACCGCCAATGTGGAGCTCTAGGGAGTGTACCTAGGAGTGTGAGGCACACTGCAACGGTGCTATGATCGGATAAAGAAGAAGGCTTGATAACAACATCATGTATTTCAGAAAGGGCAGTAGCTGAAGTTAATATATAATCCATTCTGGAGAAACTCTGATGTCTTGCTAAATAAAAAGTGTATTGTTTAGATGTGGGGTTGATGGTGCGTTGAAAGGTCTATTAAGCTAAGTACTGACAGCAAGTTCTGAAAGTCTTTTTGATGCTTGTAGCTGTGTGGCTGTAGAGAGCTGAGTAGATTTATCCAAATTCACATTTACAATACAGTTCATGTCAGCACCAAGAATAAGCAAGAAGTCTTGAAGATGCAATAAGACTTCTGTCAATCTGGGAAAAAACTCTGGTTCATATTGGGATGGAGCATAAATTGAAATAAAAGCTAAATTGAAATAAAAGCAAATTTGTGTCCAGATATAATAGTCTTAATATAAGAGATTCTTCCATCCTCACTACCAAATTGTCCAAGAGTAGTTATTGAAAGATTACGTCTCAATACCACTAGTGACCCCCTAGTGTTGGTGTCCAGTGACGCTGAGGCGGCCACGTAATAGCGTTTGTTTGAGAATCGGCAGACGTCTATGGTTCTTAAGTGGGACTCCTGTAAAAAGGCAACGTCCACATGTTGTCTGCGTAAAAGGTCTAAGCAGGCAGTGCGCTTAATTTGACCATTCAGCCCATTTATATTCCAGCTGATTACATGCATGCTACTCAGAGTAACTAATAGAGACTAGTGTTTTAATACATAAGATGCAGGGTAGAGAAACAACCTACAGTGCAGCCGACTGACCAAAATGTGAAATTAAAGTGCTGAGAGAGATCCATCCCACCCCAAAACCCCTTTTGCCATAAACCCTGCCACTTTACAAAGAACGAGAGAGGGCATGAAAACAAACACCCACATAACTGTGAAAACGTAGAAGAACCAAAACCAAAATTAGACACCTCCTGGGGAGCCAAACCTTCCCCACCAGTTAGACCTGTGATCTTCGAGAGGCGTGTTCCTTCCCAGTGCGCGTGCAGGCCCCCCCTCCCAATAACAGTTACATTTATACCATAGCAGTAATTATAACGATTGTGCATGAGCTACACAGAATGTACAAACATGCGGCAGATGAAAACAGAACTTAAGATCTCAAACAAAAATTCAAATAGGAATCAGCTAGCAGCCGCAACAATTAAGTCCCTAGCATTGTGTCATGGACTCTGATGGAGCTTCTTAGCCACACCCTACTGCTGCTCCTCCTGCTCACACCCCTCTACTCATCTTCCAGTCAGCCCCTGCCAGCTTTTCCCGCCAGTACTCTGTCCACTCTGCACTGCCCCTGCTTTGACTGTCAGCACATCAAGTGACCAGCCTGCTCAGCCACTACACACCTGTTGCTTATCAGCTCATTCTCCCCTCACCAGGGGAAAATTGATTGGTATAAATACTGTTTGCCAAATCGTTGTTTGTGCTCATGCCTGCTTCGTATCCCACCTGTTTCCGTGTTTTGCCCTGTGGTTTGTGCTTTTGCCTGACGTCTCTGTAACTCTGCCTGATCACCTTGGTTTTTGAATTTGACTTTTGTAACAGACTGTTCTGTTCTACTGGGAAAACTCAGTAGAGTTTCAGTTTGTGCCTTATTCCTGCCTCTGCCTTGTTGTTCTGTGTTTGGATTCTCTCTGGTTTATGACAGCATTGTGCAAGATTGTGAGATTGGTGTTTCATATTACTAACTGAGCAGAAGAACAGAGAAAATTATGAAAGTTGAAGATATTAGTGTGTTTGTTCGTGGTAATCTGGAGCATTTGGCAGCCACGTTTCTGTGATGGCAATGCAGTAAAGGTGTAAATGTTGAGTACAAATTTTCAAGTCCTGAATGTGTCATGGTATGTTTTTTACATTCATGAGGAAAATATTTAATGTTTGTTTTGACTTTTGAAGAATGGATGAATTCTCAGTCTGAAAATGTGCCATTTGATTTACTGTATGTTGTATGTTGTCTTTACAATAAATGGCTGTTTCATCAAAGTCTTGAATGATCAAGCTAGATAGACTTTTGACTCAACTCAAAGCCACATATGCCTGCCCAGCAGCAAATATTTTTATAGATTACAACAGTGTCTACTATACTACCCTGTATTGTGCATTGTACATGCCCAAGCTAGTTTTAATGTTAAAAAAAATAGTTGGAAATTGCCTGCGCAATCCGTCATTAGTCACAGTTAGTGACTGTTTCCTCTACAGGTGTTATGACTGTGGGAGTCTGGGGTTCTGCCATGGCATGTGCAGTTTATTGCCTTTGTTTATGGCCAACATGTGTATCATCGAAGGCAACATAGATTGCATTGGGGAAGTTGTTGTCTGACATGACTGTTTGTCACTGTCCCACAGACTCCATTTACCAGACCATCCAGGACATCAATGTTTTTTGTCACCATCACCCTAGCATGTTTTCCCAAATGAAGCATTTCAATTAATTCAAAGTAAACACAAGAAACTTGTGCTCCAGAAAAAGGACCAGACTCACTAACTCCCTAAGCTTAATAACAACCTTGTGACCTTCCCTACGTAACCTAAAAATGAATATGTTTTAAACAAATCAATCACCTTAGATCCCATTCGTGCAGACTCTAAAGCGATATTAATTGTCACATTACCGATAAGTCTGTAAAATTTCGATCTGTCTATGACACTGCTTCTACTTCTTCAGTATATACTTAGTACATGCAGGCTCTAAGTTTTTTAATTAAACACAAAAATTCTAAGACCGGATCAGCAACCAATGAAGAACCTACTAATCCCTATGATAAGCTATTTTTCTAGGTTTAACTATATAGACCAGTGAGCAGTGACAACTAACATGTCTTTGGGCTCATCTGGTGGAAACCTCCTTTCACCAGTGTTTCGTCTAGTTGGTCCCACGACACCTCCAGGAGGCTAGACAGTGATCACTGGTGTCCCAGAGTCACTCCCCTAATGCCAGCTAACACTGCTCGTCACACTAAGGCAACTATCTCTTTTACTTTGTTTAGGTGAGTTTGTTTGCTGAATCTGCTAGTGTAGTTAATGATAGTGCTGTTTGTAGAAGCATAGGCATACAGTCCTACAGTGACAGACAATACCAGCCAATACAAGACCATTCAGGCCAACTCCCCTGGAATAACCTCATGGTCTCAAAGAGGCTCACACAGGGCACACCCCTCCCCTTAAGTACACTTTCTCCTCCTGGATTTCTTCTGTGTTTCCCCCTAAAAGTCTGTCTAGTCTAAATGCTCCCCCTGTTGGGCCCTAAGCTAAAATTACTACTTCTAATCCAAATCCACTGACTGGATCTTACTGCCTCATCTGACATGTCCTTCACTATTTTCTTCACACTCTGTCACACACTCTGTCCCCCCTGCAGGCATGCAGACCTGTTTGACGTTGACACCACTTATTTCAAATGGCTTTCGTTACTGACTGACACCCCCCCCTCCCAGCTAGACAAGAAATGTGTTTTGAAAACATGGTCAACACAACAAGACAACTGAAGTATACTACCACACTTGCTCCATTTTCTTGAAACATTCCACTGGAGTTGCGTGAATACAAGTCCACAACTGTGTGGCGATCATCTTGACAAATGATTGCACGTGTATAACTGCACATTTTCAAAAGACACGTTTTGTATTTTGCAAACAGCTGTTTGAATCCTCTCTGTAGAGTAGTGTAGATCCTGTAGTCTAGAGCAGACCGAGGCATTGTGCGGCTCCAGGGCCAGATACAGCCCTTTGGTCGACACAGACCGGCCCATGCAAGGTTTTTTGGAAATTACAAAAAAAAATTATTTTCTAATTTTATCTCATGCATGGACTAAACTTGCATTGCTTTTATTTTGAAGGGTTTTTTTTCACGTATGTAAAGACGCAATATGTAAACCAATAGGTGCGCAAATTGAATCTATGTTGTAACAAGCAGGTCACAAGACGGTACCCCTCAAAATGTCCGGTCATGCTAAAAAAGAGGTTGATGCACCGTGTTAAAGGATTATAATTTGAGTCTGCATCACCAGATGAAACACGCTGATAAATACAAAAACTTTCACTCCAGGATGTAAACAGGATTGAAGAATTCTCAGTTTTCAACTGGAGACAAAGGCATACAGTTCGAAAGATTCCACAGGACAATGAGCAACAGACTAAGTTAATCACAATCATAATCATAATCATAACACTAAAACTAAAACTAACACTAACGCTAACAACCACCACCACCACCAGGGATAAAAGGAGTTGCCAAAGGGAAAAGGGGACAGGGTTGGGGCTTACCACTACAGCAGTAACAAAAAAAAAAAAAAGAGGGATCCAAAAACCACACTGCACTCACGACACAGCAAACCATAAAAGTGTAGAAAAAGAACCACCAACACCAGGAGAACCGCTGCCACTCTGGGTTTCAAGACCTGTCGAAGTAAAAGAACACCATTAAAAACATAAAATCAAGGCAACCCTCACTCGCCATAACCAAAATGTCGACCGCCCCAAACCCAAAAGAAACTATTTTAAATAACAAATTATCAAAATAAGGAGCAAAAGGTTTCTAAACAATAAGTCAATATAACCCGAAAACCCAATCAATAATAATTCAAAGAAAGAAATAACAAATAGAAAAGGAATACACTCGGATAATTAATTAAGAGTCTGCCACTGTAAATTAAAACCAGTCTCAAGGGGGGACAGCTCTGCGTCTATGAGAGGGTTAGGACACCCTCTCTTGTCTCATGTTGGCGACTTTCAACCAGGCTGTATTGCTGCAGTTAATGGGAACAATTAAAGGAGTCTAATAAAGCCGAATCCGAGGGGAGGAAATACACAGGAGGAAAGAGCCAAAACAGTAGCAAGGCTCCTAGCGGCAAGTTACGGCCGCGCACTGCAAAGTAAACAAATTAACCTAATTAGAATTTGGGTATAAAACATTACAAAAAGTAACAAAAGCTGCAAAAAAACATTCCTACCAGAGAGCAGGATCAAGGTGTCACACAGCAGCACAAGGAGGAAGCCCGCAGCCCAGAGTCCACCAGTGATGGCTGGGAGGGAACAATAATCAATAGACCTCACCGGACCATCGGCAGCCTCATGTAAACGGCAGACAACTAAGCATCTTACCCACAGAAAGCACACCGCGCGCACACAGGCCCGAAGGAGACCGCCCAGCTCTCACGAACACTGCACTGCTAGACGGAGCAAAACTGGAGTAAACACAAGACCCATAATGCTGAATAAATCGAGCAAAGCAGGGCATGGGTACCTTTGTTTTGAAACCCGATCTGCTAACCAGCGAGACGCTCCCACACACAGCTGTCGGCTCCGTGAAGGAGCAAGAGGAAGCGGAAAGGAAGGGGAAGGGTCTGACCCAAGGGGCAAACTCCCCACTTCTGCATCGAAGCCAACCAGGAAGGTCAAAAAATTGCAAGTCCGCGACTGACCGCTTGAGGCTGGCTCCAAAAGGGAGCAAATTCCCATTGGAGCCCATGTTAAAATGGCCAACTTTAGAGCAGAAATGAACATATTTACAGCCTGGTTCAAAAAATGTTTTTTTTGTCTGCAGCTTCTCTACTATCTCATGAAACTCTGAGGGGAGTGAACTTTTTTCTAACTCATTTGTTTATTTTATATTTAAACTTAAAATTCAGCAATTTTCCGTTGATTGACAGCCTGTTGACAAATAGCCATGGGCTGTTAGGGCTGAGTGGGGTGGTGTCCATCCTTTGACCCCCACCTCTTTTCCCATATTTGGTTTTTCGTCATTTAGGCGGACTCTTGGCAGAGTCATGCGCAGGCTAATGCCGGCGCCCAGGATGAGATTTCTGAGGCTTCACTTTCACTCAGGCAGAAACCAATTGGTGACGTCACGGAGGGTCTGTCCAGTGTTTTATCCAGTCAATGGTCCCACCTGATCTATTTATAGATGATGCTTGCTAATCATCTGCCACACTGCCCGTCACGGTGGGGAGTGTAGAGCTATCCTGCCACAAATGCCTTGGCCTCTGCCTGCCATTCCCCATTTTGGAGGGCGGTCCATAAAATGACTTAGACAACAAATTGAAACTGAATTGAGGTTTGTTAACTTTTTAAACAATGTTTTTAACTTTCGCAAACCATGATGTGTTAACATTGCATTTGCCTTTTTTTTTTTTATAGTGAATTGTTCCAGTTGTGGCGAGTATAGGGTAGAAGGACCACTGATTATGTTGTGAGTGACACTTTTAACTCGATCTGTCATCGACAACACCACCCTGGGAATCTCACCCAAAGAACTATTCAAAACCAAAACCTCCTCGCAGGCACACAGGTGTGTTCACTCACAAGGCAAGAAACATGGTTCCACTTTTGCTTTTACAGGAGTTGCATATACTTTATTGAAAAATGTTTTTTTATCACAAAAGAATAATAAAACATCACTCACATAGGACAACAAAAAGGGGAAAACCAACTAGGACTGAGGCTTACCGGTGCGCAGAGGCCAATGACAGGTGCAGGTTGTCCCAAAAGAAAAAAATATTAATCACCCAGTCACTTGTGACAGTCACACACACACTTCGGTGAGGGTACCCAAATCCTAGTGGAGCACAGCACACAAGACAAAGGGGGATCCCACCACCAATTCACCAACACCGCCACCGGGCCTCAGCAACTAAAAGGAAAACAAAATGGAATTAGCGTGATTATCTCAACACAAAATACAACAAAACAAAATAACAAAAATAAAGAAGTCGACGGTTGGCAAATGATATAAACCTACAACAATCAAACAAACACAATTAATGAAACCGTCGAACACCAAAACAAATAAATGAAGATAAATGGCAAAAAGAAAACAAACAAACAAAATAAAAAACCCTTTGCCCACACAAATTTCTAACTCAAGGAAACCAACTAACCAACTCAGGTAAGTGGGAGTAAACTAAATTAATGAATCAAATGAAACAAAAGCAAAATGATCAAATATAAAGGAGCTTAACCCCACACTCGCCCAGGACATCCGGGTGACTGTACCTGCTCAGTCGCAATCAGCTGCTGTTGTTGTTTATAGATGAGTGTTTTGTCTGTTGTGTTAGCTTTGAGTTCGATTAGGTTCTGTTTGTTCTAGTTTGCTTATTTTCACATTACTTTGAGTTGGCCATGACATTTTTAATCAGGACATTTTATTGCAACTGTTATTAAAATATGCCTCTTTTAGACTGAACCAACTGGTTTAATACGGTTTTAGCCATTTTGATTAACATTTTCTTTCTTTTTTCCCTTACAGTGTAGTTGTTGCCGGCTAGCGGTGGAGGCTAGGCACTCTGGGCGGTTCCCAGCACTTGTTTTGTTGTAGTGATAAGGGCACTGGGACACGATAGTCTGCATCTGTTTGCCATGTGTTTGCCGTGAGTTCACGAGTGGTGGGCAAGTGCACTCCTGGGACACTTCCTTTGTAGTTTGTCTCCCCCTTGCTGGCTTCTTCTCACTCCTCCCTCCCCTTTTTTGATAGTTTTTAATCATTTATCCTGGAAGTGTTTTCATTAATTAAAAAGGTTATTGTAAAAAGAATAAATTGTAATAAATTCTCATACCTTCTTCCATAACCCTGACTTGCATTCATTGCCCATCACTAATTCTTCCCTTTTCCCTCCACAGACACTTACAATTTAATATTATTTTGCTTAAACAATTATTAATAAATAAATCTCTATTTGCTTTAGAACCACGTCTCTGCCTTGTAGTGTTTGAAACTGTGTTTGCCTTATTACTTAGAACTGGGTAGAATTCCTTGGGTGAAAGTCCCTAGGTGGCGTTGTCTGGCTTGCAATTAGTGTCATCCTGTAATAGCCCACTTGATAATATAAAACGACCCCCCCCACATTGCCACACTAACACCCAACAACAATACAAATACTTACTTTATTTAAGTTTAACTAAGTCACACATCTTTTTTTTACATCAGGCCAACACATGTTGACAAAAAAAATATGTAAGTCCTTTTGAAACAGTTCTTGTTAAATTTTAACCGAGAATAAAATTAATCATGCAGAGTTGCACGACATAATATATATATTCGGAACATTTTTTCTTTTCTTAATCTACTTGAATAATGTGATTATACTAACAACCTGTTCAACTTACTCATTAAAAATAAGTTTCTGTGTTTCTGTAATATAATATTGCAACAGCACAACTGTCAAGGACTTCATTACAAGGTACTGCGACTACATTACTTATTTTGCTATGTTGTACAAAATTTAAGGTGTAATGAACTACTTCATGTAAAACTCTATATTTAAGTTGCCTTCATCTGCAGCTTTGTACTATTATTACAGTTGGTAACTTACACCCTTTAATGAAAACCCACAAGCACTTTTGTTTTGCTTCAGCTCCCTGAATTGCCCAGTAAAACCATTTACATACAGAAAACGTCAAAACTTAACATAATATTGCTCATTAACAACTCTGTCATGGCCCATTATGTCTTCTCAGAACAAGCAATTGTGCTGTATTAGCGCTATATGTCCATTTAAATTTCCATTGGTTCATCTTCACAATACAATCATTTACACCTTCCAATAGAGCTATTTACAGCAAAATAAATTTATACCATTTGGTCTGTTGGTATTTGTTTTTACATTGGTCATTTGATTGTTTTCATCAGCTGATGTAAGCTCTCAGTTCACAACATGATATATTTGAAAAAACTTAATCACCCTTTAACACATAAAAAAGATTACAAGAAAAAAATGCTTGTTGGATCACATCAGAGTTTCCTGTCTCTCTGTCTCACTCACTCTCTTCCTTGAAATACTGTCAGTATATGTCTTTTCCTCCACAAGTTTATTTACATATTCTTAGTTTCAGTTTGCAAAAAACTCATGTCCTCTCTGTCTTACGTACTTTGTTTTAAAACTCTGCTTTGAAAGAGGCTTGCCTGTGTTGAGGTTTCTAAGTTACAGATATAAACAAGTTAAAGTTCTAACTTTTGCGAGGGGAGAGACTGCCTGCCTTGCGAAGTTTTGGTCAACGTGTACAAAAGAGCGATTGAAAGCAATTTGACAGGAAACATCAAACTGGCATGGGATGTGCATGGCCCAAGACAGGAAGACTCTCCAACAAGTAATCAAAACTGCACAAAACATCATTGGTACCCATCTACCAAGCATCAGTGATATCGGGGAGATGAGGTGCCTGCGCAGAGCCAAAAGGATACTAAAAGACAACACCCACCCCAGCCACAGCCTGTTCACCCTGCTGCCATCAGGCAAAAGATACAGAAGTATCCGCTGCCGTACCACCAGACTACAGAGCAGCTTCTTTCCTCAGGCTGTGAGACTACTTAATGTCCCATCTGCACTCCTCCATGTTTAATAATTTTATTTTATTTTTTTTATACAATCAACTAATCAATCAAGAGGGAACCACATTTTAATTTGATTATACAACCTGTTGTGTTGACCAATGACCAATAAACTTCCTTGTATCCTTGTATATATCTATTTATAAGACACTACATACGTTTAAGACACTAATAGAAGCCCATTTTCATAGAAAACATGACATTTCCTTTAACCAGCAGAGTGACTGATAATTGATGTTGTCTCCAGGGGGAAAGTCTTATCAAATTGTATAGATTTTAAAGCAAATGGGTCTCATTACAGAGAATTAATGGCTATTTTTTTTTGCCTCCTGGCCAAACATGTAAATTTGATGACCTCCCATTGTCACACCGTTCAAAAGCTCCACACACCTCTTGTAAAATTATTATCCTCAAGGTCTTTTGTATTAACTGTGCAAGTTTCAGGTGGGTATGGTGAAGCCCCTAGGAGCTGCCAGTTTAAATGTGACCCCTGGAAACTGGCCTAATCTCAAACTTTGACTAAAAATATCTGACTTCCTGTCAGACCAAGCTCATAACACCATGAGACTTTTTTTGGAGGTCTTGACCTTCTCAATAAGCCACATGAATTTGGGAATTCTACATTAAAGAGGCTGTCTGGGCTGCTCTGTTGAAATTTTCTAGGGGGTGCTATTAAGCCAATTTGCTATGCCCTAAACTAAAAACCGTATCTTATGGGTTAAAAGAAAAAAGAGACTTACTGCTCTTGACGTGCCAAATTTAGTGAGTTTTCATGCATCCCTTATGCCTGAAAAGCAGCTTCCTGATTCATGGTGAAGGATGCACTGCCACACCAACAGTGTTTGACGGAAACTCACAAGTCTCACATGCAAGTATCAGGAAAGTCTTGACTGTGAGCAGTTTCATGTAAATCTGGTCGACCAGAAGGAAGAAATTCATGAAAATGTGAAAATATGTAATTGAAAATATGTAATTTTGGTTAGGGGGCGCTATCACACCAATTCATTGCTATTGAATGACTCACTTGGGCTGGGTTCAGCCACATTCCCCTCATTATTTTCATGCAAAATACAAAATTGCCTCAGCATGGATGAGGTGGTGGTGTTGTACCTCAATTCTTTAGCACACAACAAACACTTCACCTTGGATTAAAAGCGACAAATGTCAATACATGCTTCATCAAACACTTCAGGGATTTCTTGACACACGCTCAGAAGTATTGGCACAGTTTGACCCATTACTATTTTCAATAAAGCTCGCTTTTTGTTGGTTACTGAATTTTAGTTTGCATTTAGGTCCTTATTCTTGTAAATCCTTACAATATGGCTCCTATAAACAAGCAAGTAAAGTTGTAATGATACAACATATACATAACGATAGCCAACACTAACAAAGAGAGAGAAAGCTTAAGAAAGTTAGCACTTAATCTAATTAATTTCCAATCCTATTTTTCTCATCCTGCTGTAAAACTGTGCTGAGCTGCTGTTAAAGCCCATGGTTGTCTGCCTCAGGGCTTCAAAGTGCTGGGGGACAGGTCACAAGAGGAAGAGCTTTTTTTTCTACACTAAGTGTGAACATTTATTTTTGGGGGTTTTCTGTGCACATATAACAAAATGATGTGGACACAGCTACCTGCTGAGGATTTTACCATGTCAGATATTAACATCTTTCTTCAGATGATACTCTGATTTTTTCATCAGTAGGGTTGAGCTGAGTGCTAAAATAACATACTTTTAAGACATCAAAGTCTTTTTGGAGTGCTTTCAATCTAGCATCTGTGAGCCTAGAAACACAAAGTAAAGAAATTCTATTTGGTTGACTTTTAATTGTAGACAATAACTTCTGTATTGCTTTAAATGGTAAATAATAAATGTTCTGAATTTTTATGATGCATTTCTGTCAAATCTTTAACCTTTGGACTTCAAAGAGATTTACAACACCATACTCTTATTCACACACAGTTTACTGTGTTTATTTGGAGATCCTACAGTTCCTGCAGGCATCAACCTCCGGAAGTTCTACATGAAGTTTTTTCTTTTAAATAGAGATTGTATGTATAATGACATCCTTTTATCTTTTCTTATTCCTATGTCATTATCTAGTTCGCTCATTTCCTCTCTCTTAGCATTAAGTTGAGCTTTCATTAACACTAGTGGATGGGAACTTGTGGCTACTCAATAAAGGAGCCTCACTGAAGTTGAAGCCACTCCCCAGACAAATGGTTCCTTTGCATAAAATGTAGCCTTCTATGACTTTTTGCTACATTAGAAAGCAAATATGCATGGCAAAATGCTGGGTAATGCATATATTAGCATCCAGTAAAATCTGCCCTGGCTGCCACATAGAGTACATGGAATGTTCTTTATCCAACATAATCTTAAATGCAATTTACCTTGGTGCAAGAATTATCGACAGTGGGTTTTTCCAATGCCCTTCTGGGTCCAGACCTGTGTGCCCAGCCCTGCAGAGAGGATGGGGAAGTCTATTTTGTCTAGTTAAACTGATTATAATTTGCTCACCGTATGAGAACTGAAAGAAATAATTGCAGGCTTGTAGGCACAGGTCAGTAGATAATGGAGAGGTTTTTCTGATAATTAGCTCTAAATGGTTAAAGTACGGTACTCCTCCCTGGGAGTCATGCCAGACATGACGCCTTGTTTTCTGCAGGATTTTATCTCTCTGTGTATTCTAACTGTGTGTTGCTCAAACACAAACCAGCATAATTACAACAATGTTGTGTTTTAAGTTAATAAAGCAGTTTCATTATAGATACAGCACTTATCACAAATGCAGATATGAAGCTTATTGTTTTTAAAATCCAGATGTGTCACCTTTCAGCTCTGCCCACTGTATGGGCCAATCTACTGCATTTTTTGCCCCGTCTGCATATATTTTATTCAGGTGTTTTGCAGTTTGTGCAGACACTTTAATTACCATTAAAAAAAATGTCACCAAGGAAAACAAAGTATGACAGTCAACATTTTACTTTTAATTTGGGGAGAACCTTTTCTTCTGTCAACATGACATAGCAATCATATTACCAGATAAGAACATATCTATTTAACAATTCTGCAAAAACTGTTGAATGACAGCATGTTTAGATTCTCTTTCTGTTAAGGAGTTTGATAAGAAGACTGCTACCAGTATAAAATTTATTGGTTTAAAATTATGTAAGCAAGCAAGCAAGCAGTCTTTTAGCTTGGCTCAGCAAGTAAAATTGTATGTAATTTTTAAACTTTTTATTCAGGTACTTATTACACACACAAATCCTAGCATGTTGATTAGTGAGCTCGAGTGTCATGGCAGGCAGTGTTTACAGAAAAACAGTCCCCATCAGTTTTATGCTTTGAATGGAGCTCAAACTGCATTTTTAATATTTGTATGTATGGGTCATAAAAATGTCATTTTGGATATATATTTATCCTCCCTACATCTAAATACAGGCAGAGGTGTGTTAAACCTGATGCTTAAAACACCAGACTCAAAAATGCAGATCAGAGGTTTAGCACAGTTCAATTTATTTACAAAAACTTAAAAAGTTTTCAAGGCAATAGTTAGAGTAGTATTGAGTCTTGAGGCGGGTAAAGGGGGAGCCGGGAGGGGGAAGCCTCAGATGAACAAACTCATGGAGGTTGGAGGTGAATGGCAAGAACAGGAGTTGATGGCAAAACAAACTCGCAAAGTGTAGTAAGACGAGCCGAGCTTAAATACTGCAGAGCTGGGTGGTTAAAAAACTTGATTAGTAACAGATGTGCAGATGTAAGACAGAAGACTGGAGAAAGAGTTGGTTAGCCACCCGGCCTCAGACAGACACATAGGACAGCAGACAGACAGACAGACAAATAACAAGCAACAATAACAAGCTTTTTCTGTGTTTTCTGTCATTTTTTTGGTGTTTTCTTCGTTATGGTGTGATTGTAAATGTAACTGTGGTGTCAGTGTTGGTTTGTGTTTTGTTTTTCGGTTAGTTAAGTGTTTGCTTGTCTTTTGTTTGTAAGCCACACTCTGAGGAGCGGAGGCGTCTCAGACGCCGGTATGGCATCCGGCGGTGTTTTCTCCCCACTGACACGGAAGCATGTCAGAGTCTGCATTAAGATCAGGGCTGGCTGTCCGTGCAGTGTGGAGGAGATTGCACATTGCGGTGCAAAATTCTGTCTATAGCTTTGGCTAACAGGCTGAGGGAAGCTATGGAGCAGGTCTTCCACGGGGATCAGACCTACCGTGTGCCTGGTAGGTCCATGGTAGACAATGTCTACCTAATTCGGGATGTTTTGGAGGTGTCCAGCTCATTGGGTATAGACACTGGTCTCATTTCGCCAAATCAGGAAAAGGCTTTTGACCGTGTTGAACACAGCTTCCTCTGGGAAACCATGGAGAAGTTTGGGTTCAGCACTGGGTTTATTGCAAAGATCCAGGTGTTGTACAGTGACATCGAGAGTTTGCTGAAGTTTAATGGCAGTCTGTTTGCACCTTTCAGGGTGCATCGGGGCATCCGGCAGGGCTGTGCCCTGCCTGGGATGCTCTATGCACTCTCCCTAGAACCCCTCCTGTGCAATATTCGCACAAGCATTGACGGTTTGGTTTTACCTGGTTTTAAAGAGAACATTGTTTTATCTGCTTATGCCGATGACGTCATTGTTCTTATCAAAAATCAGAGAGAGGTCGATGTTCTAGCGTTTTTAACTAATTTATTTAACACTCTGTCCACAGCGAGGGTGAACTGGAACAAAGGTGAAGCCCTGGCTGTCGGTAAATGTTGTGGCGGTCTCCCAGTTCTTCCTGAGAGCCTATCGTGGAGAACAGATGGCCTGAAGTACCTCGGTGTCTTCCTTGGCAATGAAGCAATGACCAGGAGGAACTGTGAGGGCGTCACTGAAAAAGTAGAGGGTAAGCTTCGAAAATGGAAACAACTACTTCCCTATATGTCCTACAGAGGTAGAACTCTGGTAAAAAACAACCTTGTGGTCTAATTGCTCTGGCACCAGTTGACCTGCATGGATCCTCCATCAGGTCTTTTAGCCCAAATCCAAGCAAAACTTGTCATTTTTTTCTGGGATGGTCTGCATTGGGTGCCACAAGGGGTGTTGTTTTTACCTAAAGAGGAGGGGGGACAGGGCCTTATCCACTTGGCCGGCAGAACTGCTACTTTCAGGTTACAGTTCATCCAGCGGTATCTTACAGGACCAGCGGACCTGGTGTGGAGAGAGGTGGCCAGCTGTATATTCAGACATGTGAGTAACTTGGGACTGGATGCTGCTCTGTTTTTAACTAATTTTAAATTAGTTAAGGCCTCCTTGTGTACTACAGTCAGGAGACTGAACCGGACCACGGGGATGCTTTCCCAGGGGTCTACATCGGCCCTCAGCCCGGAGAGCTGGATGGACCTCTTCTGAAAGGCTGCAGAGAACTTCGCCTAAACACGGCCAAGAAGGCCCTCTACCAGAACTGTGTCAAGGTCACAAACAAAAAAGGACTGTGTGGCAGAACACCCACTGCATGGACCACCAAACTGAAGGGAGATGGACTGGGCCCACAGTGGAAGATATTGTACAAACCTCCCGTCAGGAAAAGAATGGCTGACCTCCAGTGGAGAATTTTACATGGTGTCATTGCCTCCAATGCTTTTATCACTGTTATTAACCCTGCTGTGTCAAACCAGTGTCCTTTTTGTCTCCTTCGTGAGAAAGCCTTTCATGTTTTTAGTGAGTGTAAGAGACTTGTAGTGCTCTTCACTCTTTTAACAAATGTTTTTAATTTATACAGTGAAACTTTTAGCATGAGAAGGTTTATCTATGGTGCAGGACACAAGAAAGCAAATCAAAAAAAGTGGCAGTCTTTAAACTTCAATTCTGGGGAGGCTAAAGTGGCTATTCATGTAACCAGGAAGAACAAAGTGGAGGATAAACCAGGTCAAGAGGCAGCCACAGCTTTCTGCTGTACTATCAGATGTCGGCTAAGACTGGAATTCAGTTTTTATAAAATGATAAAAGACTTACAGCTTTTTAAAAATATCTGGTGTTACAACAACATTCTCTGCTCTGTAGTTGATGATCAACTGAAATTTGCACATTTTCTGGCTGGCTAAATGCTTCACTGTATCTTTTTAATTTTATTTATGTTCTAGCGTTCTACTCTTGTATTTTAAGCACTTTAAGCACATAAGCACTTTCCTGATGGGTAATATGTAAACTACTAAAAGATAACTGCAAATACTAACAGCCATATTTTTTGCTCATTAGAAACTGTCAGTCTCTTAATTTTCCTGAGTAGATTGTTTACTAGGTTTTCTTAAAATATTTGTCTGTATTGAGAGTGTGTCAGGTGGAGCATTTGAAAGAGCAGACAAATTACTTCATGGTCACTGAAATATGTTGGTAACACCATTGCATCCACAGTGTAGCTATGATCAATCTGTTGTAGGTTGTTAGACAACTTGAGCATATCCTGGATGTGTCATGAAGTTAGGCAATGATAAGCTTTTGAGAATATCTTTAATAAACTCTCCCATTATGACAATGCTGTTACTTAAATGAGTTGAGAAGTCCAGCAGTTGTGTCTTGAATACAGAAATTGGGTGGGGCAGAGGTCAGTAAATGACTGCTATTAGGATGTTCTGAGGCAGTGTAAAGTATGCATACTGAATTAATTTTCGGATGTTTTTCAAGTGGTTGGCAGTGTATATTCCAACCCCACCATGTTGTTGGTGTTGCAAGGCAGTTAGTGTGGGATTGTCACCACTGTAAGAGAGGCTACGAGGAAAAGTTATTAATAAAAAAAGTCAAAGTTATTAATATTTATGTAGTGTGCGGTCATATTGAGCAGTTGGTAGCCATGTTTCTGTAACAGCACTGAGGTGAAGGTTTAAATGCTGTGTGCAAATATTGAAGCCCTGTATGTGCCATGTTTAGTTTTGCACATTGATGAGGAAAACATTGGAGATTTTCATATTGATAATTGGAGAATGAATAAATTATCAGTCTGAAAAGGTGCTAGATTTTTATTGCATGTTTTGTTATCCTTACAGTACTACTTAAGTCTTGAATGATCAAACCAGAAAGACTTTTGACTCTAAGCTAAAAATGCCTTTCCAGCAGCAAAGCTATTTTTTAAAGAGAGATTACAGCAGTGTCTACTGTAATTCCCTGAACTTCATGCTGTACACGCCTAAGCTGGTTTTAACAGAAACTGCTTGCACATTCTGCCATTGTGTCTTCCTCCGGTGTGATAGCTGAAGAAGTCTGTGGTCCTGCCATGGCATGTGCTGTTTGTTGCCTAAGTTCATAGCCAACATGCTCATCATCAAAGGCAGCATAGACCACTTTGGGGAAGTCATTTCATGACATAAATGTCTGTGACTGTGCCACATACTACATTTACAAGACCATCTGTTATGATGAAGATTGTGGTGTTGATCCTCAAGAGATGACACAGAATGTAAAGTAACAATTTTTAATTACAGATCTGGGTTCTCCAATATCAGCTCATGCAGTATAAGTCAGAGAGAAGAGAACATAGGCGCTGTGAAGATCCAGGAGTATGTATAGGCAGATACACATGGAACCACTTAAAAAGCCAAACATTGCATCAACTGGCCAGGTCCTATGATCCAGACTTTCTGGGCCTGTTCAAGACTACACATGTCAATCACTTATCATACACAAACACACAAACATTCCATATTACCCTATAGCTAACCATATGTTCCTAATTTTTCATCCTTACATCATCCAAGACAACGGTTTTTGCCAGCATTACCCTAGCATATTTTCCTAAAAGCAAAGTATCAGTTAAACGTGTTGTAAACCTTGGTGTGATGTGTATGTTTCAACTCAAGTTTTCCTGACTTTTTGTTAATGGTATAATCTTGTGCTTTAATTTCCACGTAACTAGAAAATTTGTTTGTTACTGTCTTTGGTGAAGATACATCTGCTCTACCTATTTTCTCAACTAATAGGAAAGTAGATAAACACAACCTGTTTTATATTGTTTTAAGATGTGAATGTCACTTTGTAGCATTGCGGTGGTTTTGGATTGGGTTCTTAAACAGTTGAGCAATTGTCTTACAGATTGTGCTGTGTTCCAGGCTACAAAAGCAGGAGCGCTCCTATCATGTGTGTGCGCCATGTTACCGAACACATTTTATGCTCTCTTTGATCTCCTCAACAGAGAGTCAGCTGTAAAGTCTACTCCGCCTACAGAGGACCAACCACTGTCAGTATCCTCAGCGGATGTGAAGAAAGTCCCGCTGAAATTAAGTATGTGTAAAGCTGCTGGGCCTAATAACATCCCTGGGTGTGTACAAAAAACATGTGCCAACCAGCTAGTAGATGCCATTACTGACATTTTTAACATATCACTGTCACAGGAAAGCATTCCCTCCTGCTTCAAGACAGCCACCATCATCCCTGTGCCTAAAAAGTCTGCTGTCGCGTAATCAAACTGATGAGTTTATCAAAAACAGGCGGGAAGGACCCAAATGCAGACGGGAAAGCAGATTCAACAAAAGGCGAGCTTTATTGTACTTTAACAAGCTGAATAACAGACCTGGTGACGAGCAGGTAACTCCACACTTCAAACTTAACAACAGGATTCCAAGAACTTCATAATCCCACAGTCTTAAGCACAAACTGAAAGTTTGAACTGACAGTAAGAACCAACAAGGACTAAGACAAAGATGGGGCCTATATACACACACACACACACACACACACACAAGGATAATCAGGCACAGGTGGGGCAATCACACAGGTGAGACACATTAGGG
>JAQNCA010000031.1:1099117-1112104 GCA_029783725.1 Acanthurus tractus
ATTGTTATGTGTGTATTGGGTCATTGCTGATGACCCAACGAGCAAGGAATTCAGAATTGAACAAGGGTAAATGCCTTGCTTACCTAAAATGAAATTGTACTGGTTAAATCTGTACTGGTACTGGTTTAGAAAGTCCTTTTGCTGCTTTGATCTTTGTGCTGACACTTTTTATTCTATCAGTTGCTTGGTCTGGTGTCCAAAAAGCTGTCCCTCTGAAGTATTATTAGTTCGAATTTCCCTACCTCTTTGTTAACATCTGTGGTATTAAAAATATCATTCAGAGTATGGTTTCCTTCAGCTTTTTAGCTAGTGTATCAAAAAACACATCCAGCATTGTTGATAAAGCACAGATTAATCTGGGCAGCTATAGTTTTTTCTTCATCCTCAATAATCCTTTTCAGTGCCCCAGGACAGGTCTCCCTAAGGTTATGAGTTGAGAGCTGGCAAGCTCTGCAGGAGACAGTCAACAGCTGAATGAAGAGACGCAAGGAGACGCAACATGCAAACATGATGCAGAATTCAATTCAAATCAATGTCAAAAAAGTAAGAAAATGCACACATTTCCCCTGGACATATGAATATAAATGTAAGAGAGTTACTCTTACATGGTGGTAAGCCAGCTCTTTATCTGTGAAAAAACTTTCTGTCCAAAGGCTTGCCATCATCCTTGCTTTCAAGAATAAGTTCTGAGGCTTCTTCACTGGTATAAATTTGCTGAGATGCCAACAGAGTAACCGTCTTATAATGGAAATCTGGTAAAAGCTGGAGAACCTCTAAGTCAGAAGACAACAGATGTCTTACACAGCCTTTTTTGCAGAACGTATCATGGAGATCAGTGGTCAGCAACATAAATTTCAACAAGGGATCAGGAATAACGCCATTGCCAATCTGTGGCTGTCCTTTGTAAAAGGCATATTAAAGCCTTATATTACTAACAAATAACCAATCCAAAGCTAAATGACCAAATGAGGTTACTCTTGACTCATCTATACATAGGTGAAGATTCTATTAGGTATTGGATCCTTATACAAAACTATACTTATCTAAGCCACCTAAGCCAGGTATCCATTTAGGTCACATGCATTACCTTCTATCAGATAGACAGTTTGTGTGTCTGTTGAGTCTGAGTCTGAGGCAAAGTTCCACATATCTCTTGACTTTGGTCTTTAAGGAGAGAGTCCCTACTCTAACAGGACAGCTACAGCTATCCCTGAAATATGGAGAGTATAAACTTTGTGGCAGTGGGTCATATTACCTTTTACAGGAAGTTCCTTCACACTTCTGATCAAGAAGAAACTGTTACTGTGTATCTCATGCACTCAAAAAGAGACCAAAGCAACTGTGACCACCACTCCAGTAAAGCGCTCCTGGTTGAGTGAGGATACCTTTGTTCTGTCTTATCCATTTCATGTCAGTAATCTAAATAAATGTTTAAAATAAAAATATACACTATGCATACATTGGAATGATCTGGGTGCAATGGGCTCACATCTTACAATACAATCAATGTGCTATGAAGAATTCACACATATTTTATTATAACACTTTTCTACTGATTATTTAAGATGTTGTCCTAATATTATAAATCAATAGATGGCAGATGAGGTCTAACTTACAGTACTTCACTGCCCCATATATTTTAAGATCAGTATATCATATGAGTCAAACCCAACATGGGATTGGTGTCTTCTTTTGGTCAACAAACTTAATTGGAGATATCACAGTATTGCCAGTAGATCGCTAACAATGCCGTTAACTGTATGAAAAATGGGCCAAATTATACAAAAGACAGAGTGGATTTGTCATTATGGATGAATTTTATAAAATCTACACAAAGACATTGCACTTTATCTTACGATTATGAAGCTTCTGAATCAAACACAATTATGCCCTCATTGACCTCACATAGCTTATAGCATCTTTCAGCATCCTAGTACCTGTTCCCCATGATACCATTTTAGAAAAGCAGAATAACCCTCTGAGTCACAAAGCAGCCACTGTGCGTCTAGTGTGCTCCCAAGTGACTAAAGTGACTCTGACTAACTGCTCCAGTGAAGTATTTCTGATTCAGTGGGACTGGCTGAATGGGTTGGGGGACAAAACACTGAATTCAATGCAGCCTACTGAGTAGAGGAGCAGAGGAGGCCTAAATTTTGAGAGAGGCTTGGCTTCTTCCTCTCTGTAGTGTTCAGAAGGAACAGGCTTTAGTGTCTGATGTCAAGGAGCAGGCCATCACTTCTTCCCATCTGGATCTATTCTGCTTTAATTCTTTTTCATTCATACAATTCATGCAAGTAAAAGAATTCAAAGTTCACATCAGTTTTACTGAGGTAGTGTTAAGAAAAGTGACCTGCTCCAGGACTGTTTGGATAAAATTTTCTTAAATTATGATCAAGTGCAGGTGTATAATTGATTTTGTCAATCGTGTACATGTGGTTTTCTTGTTTTAGCCCTGAACTACTGCTTTCATTGCTGTGCTAAGCTACTTATGAGGCAGTCCATTTGTGGAGAACAAGTACCACTAGCACTGTCCTCTTGCTCTTATTTGAGCAAATTAATTCACTCATCATAGCTCTTTGTTGAAAAACTATTGGCACATCAACCATGATGACATGCTAATGTGTTTGTGTAGGAGTGTGTGTCTCCAGTAAAAGGGAGAGAGGTATGAGAGGCCAGTATAATAAGTGATGGCTAAAACATTTTTTTAATCATTCCACTGTGTTTGCTTGCATTTCCATCACTGTATACCCTCTGACCTTAAAGAAAAGGCTGTTTATGTAGATGAACTTTAACTTAATTAACCCATAGTTACCTTCCTGCCTGTGTGTTGTAACCATGTGTGTATGTGTGTGAATGTGTACAATGACTGTTGATATGCACATATTTTGTCCAGGTACACATACAGCAGGGCTACAGTTTTTCTTTTCAACTGCTGTAAATATACACTAATTAAGACAGATTAATTAATTGGCACTCTCGCAAACAATTGCTTTGTTTGCGCAAAGGTTGTACAGAATTTTAAGACCTCATGTCAACATTATTTAACTAGCTAGTCTGTGGTCTACCTGGAATGTTAATGATCCCTCAGAGATTCCTCCTGCTGGCTCCCTACTCCTGCCTCCTGCTATTATGCACATAGCGATAACCTGACATCTAGGCTTTGTAGAGAACCATACATCATCACAGTCACATTAGCTTTATTAGAAAGGGTACGTGGACAACACATGCAGATGTTTTTGTCTTGTTAGTTTTGTCAGGTTCTTTTAAGTCCCATTTTGAGCGAGGGTTGGCAGCACTAAATGCTCTTCTCCACCAAATTTACAGATGTGTATTGCCAAGTTGTTGACAGCAACAACAGGGATAACTGACTAATAGAGCACATAAGCTCCAGACAAAGGTTCCTTTATATTTTCAGTTAACATCACCACAACAGCATATCTTGGCAAATTTTAAAATAAGATCAATGTCATGAGCTAGTAATATGACCTTACCTGATGCCCCAATCACTAAGATCACAAACCTTATTACATTGGACTAAACAGTAATAACCTATTCGTTTTGTGAAACATTGCTACACTAATATTACCCAGTATAATAAGCGAGTGTAAAATAAATTTAAAAAAAATTAACATAAGTCTTCTTGCTTTTTGGCTCTTGGAGGTCTTTTCACTATTGAAAGGCCAAATCACTGTTAGCACTTCCCTTTGTGTTACCATAACATCAGGACTTTTTTTGTTTTTTTTTTACCATCTACCGAGTGGGGGCTGTGTACAAGGTATTGACAGATAAAAGTGCACTGGAACAGAATTGCTGATTTCACCTTTAAAGGGAAGTCTGATGTCAGAGAATAGCATGGTATCCTAGAACAATGGTTTATTTTTTTGGCTTGTTCCCCTTAAAACCAAATTCCTGTCACAAAGCCTTAGGACAGGTAATTTTTTAAATGTTAAAAAGCTCTAAAGGAGAAATAATAAAATAATAGAAAATGAATACACACACACAACAGTGTAATTTTAGGGCTCAGCTCCAGTTATACACCTCTGAAACTCAGACTGCAGCTACTGTATGTTTGTAAGTTTTAATGAGCCTGATTTGGTACGGTGTTGGATAAGTGTATTTCAGTTTAGATCCTTTGAGGCATGGAAACTCAGCATTGCCTGGCAGATGCTGTACTGCTGTGTGGATCGATGTCAGGTGTGATCCTGTGTTCTGCTTCAGTTCCATGCAACAAAAACACCACAGGCCCCCACCCCACCTTCCCAACCACTTCCACTCCTGCTCTGCAGCCATTGACCATTCTAAGTAATCAATACCTGTTTAGAGCCAATGTTTTAGCCTGCTCTCCACCAGCCTCTTAACTTTTATGAAAGGCTCTGGACTTTCACATAGACGTATTGATTACTGTCACGTTCTCTCACCAGACCTCAGTATTGCTTCTGTCTGTTCAACACCCTTAGAGATATGTGGAGATGCTGATGTGTGTCCCTGCAGCCTCTCAGGCTCTCCAGAAATTTGATTTGCTGTGGGCATGCCGGAGGATGAAAAGATAATAGGACGTTTCTCATTGACTTGCCCGTGTCGGTGCTGAGTAGTCTAATGTAACAACAAACTTAAATGCAGGCTTATAAGTAGGAGAACTGGAAAGATTGTGCATTGGCTGCCTAAATATTTGAGTGTGTCTGTATTTGAGTATGTGTGTGTTAAATCCTCGAATTTGGATGACAGAGAGGCAGGGCTGCTTTGCTTTAAATTAGCTCCCAAGAGTAAAGAGTCCTCCAGTTTTTATCCCTCCCTGTAGGTGTGCAATGCTGAGGTTCTGCCCTGCACACATACAGTCGTGTTCACACATACTCACACACCTCAAGTACACCTACACCACGCTCAAGCAAACAAACAGGATACACTACATGGATAAATGAATGTAGAAACAAACCACTGCACCTATCTTTGATAGTTGAACATTTCATTTCAGAATCAAAGTTTTTATTTATTTATTGTTGCTTCAGCTCTTTTCTAAGGTTTCCCTACTTACCTATCAAAACCTGGCTGCAGATATTTGCTACTGATCTAGCCTTCTTCCTAGACCACTGTGTCTAAATTTGATGTTTTTATTTTTTTTTCTTACATTCAATGTCAACATTTGAAAATACTGCTTTTTTTTTACAATATCTGGGGTAGGTTAAGAATCTGTGAGAACAATACACTATCTACGGTAAAGCTGGCATTAAGGTTAATAAAAGATTGTGGTTAGGGTAAACAAAAAGGTTAACTAGTGTTGTTGTGATTCGTTACAAAAGTAACGCAACACAGTAATGTATTACTTTCAGGCAGTAATGGAGTAATATAACTAATAAAATTCTGGTAATAGCCCAGTTCTAGTTTTCCTCACATTAGGGGAGATGGACCAATTGGTGAGGCCGAATAGGATGCATTCTTGAGAATACTTTTGGCAATTTTCCTTAATTAAAGCACATCAAGTTGAACTTTGTCTTTTTGTAAATCAGCATCTACTCATGGACACACAAAGCAGTGAAATGAATGAGCTGAGCGAATGAGTCGATAGCACGAGCACAGGCGAACTTTAGTCTCTGAGAATTAACAGTCTATCTTTTCTAGTCCTGTCCTTGCACATTTATTGAAGCACTGATATCTTGTTACCAAGAACGAAAGAAAAATTTGTGTGTGCACAGACACACACATGCATCTGTGCTCAAACTGTGCATATGAATGGTATACACACAAATTTGGGATTCATCAATATGTTGTCACCTGAATTTGTTCATATGCCATAAACAAAATTTGGAACTACCTCAGACAATGCATATAGACAAATGATAAAGGCCTGCTATCTTAAAAAATGTAAACACACACCCTTTAAACTGAATATACAATTCATTAAATATAAAATTTTATATGATTTTATATGATTTTATATATTCTAGATATTTGAAATAGCTTTTTTTAGTAATGCTTTGACCAAAATTGTATTGAATTATTTGAATAAATCTGATAAAGTTCTGTAAAATTGTTTGCATGCCACTTTTTTTTTTAAAATGAATCCACAAAGATGCCTTTCGAACAGAAAGTATCCTCTCTACATTCGCTACTTGCCATTTTTCTTTTTCTTCTCGTACCATTTAACAGCAGATTAAAAAATGATTTTAAGCACTTATGCTGACTGTCTTAAGTCAAGAAGAATTTCATTTGTGATGTCTGTAGCATTTTAAAAAAGCAAGTACTGATATTGACCTGGTACCTAGGTATCAGTTCTTATGACAACCCTTGTCAGTTCGTATGTGTGTGTTTAAATTGCAATGAATAATCAAAGTTGACCATTGTGAGGCATTAATGTGGCTCGGTAAAGGGTGTGTTGTTAAGATGGCTTAAGTGCAACACTGGTGCACTTCTGCCATACAAATTAAAAGCTTGTCTAATTTATTAGGCAGCATTGATGTTTTTGCATGTCCCCTAAATCTGTGTGATCCTACTAACTGTTGTTTTCTCCCACTGGACCGAAGCTGTTGGGCCTAAGCCTGGGGCAGGCTGATCTTCCAGTGGTGGTGTCTTCTATATTGCTTTTATACTGTAGCAGCACTCAAGTTGCCATCTTGATGGTCTGGGGTGTTTATGTGTCATGTGCAGCACCTGGACCCTTTCCTCCTTGGGCATACAACTCAAGAGTTGCAGCCCTTATTGTTATTCTAAATTGGTTGATCTGTTTTATATACTCTCAAAGACAATGTGAAACACATTCGACTTTAAATCATATTTCTGGTCAAGTGTTTTGAACCAGTATGACATTTTTAAGTCCAAACTTGGTCAAACATGGGCTCTAGATGGCATTGTTGATTCTACCTCTGCAACACACATTATTTTTTTCAGGCATTTACTTACCAGAGAAATCAGGGGTTAAGGTTGTTAAAGCAGATTATAGTTTTGAGATTACCAGTAGACCCAATAAAGTTAATTTCTGTAATGTCGGCAAACACTCTTCATCATCAATCAACTGCTATTACTTTGCCTCCTGCCCATGGCCTCTGAAGTCAAACATTTAGTATTAGCAGAACGAATTGCATAATGTTTTGAGACACTATCAACTCTAAAGTCTCTACATTTTTAATTTAGTTTGTGTTGACATAGATCCCTATCTGCTATCACTTGTCTCTTATCAGTGTGATGAAATGGAAATTCAGTGTTGGATGTAGAGGTGATTCTCCAAGAGCCAATCCGTCATAGTCTGTAGATGCCTTATCTGTCATCAGCTGGGACTTTATTCATGTTTAACTGCTTTCACCCTTAGATTTATGGCCCTTTTGCCCATGCAAAAACCCTCCTGCATAACCTCCACCAGAATGTGAAGCTGTGATTTGTGTTGTTGATCCTCGAAGTATCCAAAATGTTTTTTGTGGTATTGAAGTGGAAGAAAACTGTGTGCATTGTTTTTAAAACCACAGATCTAACATTCTAATTTTAATTTCAAAACTGAGTATGTAAAAAAAACAAAAGCAGTGTCAAAAGGGGCATACCAGTAGGATTACAGATATAGCTTTATTTAATAAACTTGATACAATGATGATTCTTATCTGTCTGAAGCCTTTGAGAAAAAAGTTGCAGGGGGGTTGCTATGGCTCAGGAGGTACAGCAGGTCATCCACTTATTAGAAGGTTAGTGGTTCAATCTCCCACTTCTTGCTAAATGTTTCTCAAAATGCACTGAGGTGAAATGGCTGTGGCTGGATAGGGTATTTTTTTCTAATAACCTTTGGGCTCTTCAGAGACATCATGCCTAACTAATACATAGTAAACTGGAACCTGTCATGTATTTTGTGGTTTAATTTACCATCAGCCGAACATAACTTTATTTTTCTTTTCATATTCGTGATAAATTAAGTCAAAAGTATAGCTTCCTTGTTTCATTTACAGTATTTTAACTACAAGCAAAACTTGGAAAGGTTGTTATGCCCTTAAGACATGCGTCTCTAAGTGGCAGTAAATATTTCACATAACTTTGAAGTGCAGCTTGTCATGTTTTTGCAATGTCAACACCTGGTTAAATCCAGCTAAAAATTAAAAAAAAGAAGAATTACGAAAATACTTATCAATCATATTCATTCGCATATGACATGTAAAGTGTTCTTTTCATTTCAGTACATGAAAGCTCAGAAAAAATAAGTGTAAAAGGCTTAATGCTGGTGGAATCAGGCTTAAAAAAACTTAAGTACACTATGATATCCATAAAGAGAGACTTTATAATTTGGAACTAAAAGGGGAGCTGCAGTCCTTTTTTTATGAAATTTTTAATTAAAAAAAAAAAAAGCAACTGCACACACCATATTATAAAATGTTACTAATTTAATTGTCCTAGATATACTACAGATAGTAAGTAGTTCTTATTTTTGAGGCCCTGAAGACGGAAGACATTAAACCTTTCGTAGAAAGTCTTATTTTGATGTGTCAGTTATGGACAGACCATCAAAGACCCTACATTTTTAAAGTAAAAAATACTAAAAAGCCTGTTTTTATGCAAGTTAACTACAGATAAAGAAAAACACAGAAAGTGGAGCATGCAATGCATTGTATAATTTAAAATAAGACAATATAATTAAATAGCCTCAACAAAAGGGATACTTAGAGACAAAAAGGGAATTGTATGGTCACAGTCAAGTTGTCATGGTTACCTTTAAGGCTTTCCTAAATGCTTGAGTTTCAGTTTTCTAATCACATTCAGTTCTGTATTTAGGAGTGGCAATATTTTTTTGACCTAACATTGGCACAGTTAGCTGTTCTTGAACCTTTTGATACAACCGTGTACACCAGCAATGCAAATTTGACATTTTTAACTGAGGAATTTAATTTTGCACAAATGAATTATGTGATTTTTTAAGTGACTTATTTCAACAGGTTGTGAAGGAGTAAGGCAAATTGTACTTGACCTTATTTAAGGCTTCAAGTTAATCAACATGTGATATTTTAATCTTTTACCTTGAGCCATTTTGACAAGATATTAGCCATGATGATCTCAAGTGGTGCATGTAATAAATAAAACATTTTATTATAAAAAAATACACTCTGGATTATTTGTCACAATTAAATCCATCGGATCAGACCATGAAGCACATTCAATACAATCATCCATGTCTGCAAAGCAAACATGTGAGTGGTATAGCTCCTTGTGTAATACCTACGTCTGTCCACAGCACAAAACATAGTGCTCTCACAATAATGGCTTTGAAATTGTGACATGGGTATGTTTCAATTGCCTAGTCTTTTCTTACTTTAGGTCGCATGAGTGCCGAGTTTCTCCCCAGCATGAACAGAAAACATGGCGGACATCCCTTCTATTTTCTGTGGAAATTGTTATATTTTAAGATAGCTTGTGGCTTTAGCTTCGTTTTGCTAACTTTTCTAGTGACAAATGTATACTTTCTTTTCATAGTATCCAACTACGATCTGGAGTTGTTTCGTTTCGACACACATTCTTTCAGGTCTCTCAATAAAATTGTGGTTGCTATGGTGGTAGCTATGGACGCCATTAACAACGAACTGGAAGGAAGTTGATGTGGCGTCACGGACCAAGTTCCTCTCAAAACTGTTTACGTGATTTATTTATTTAATGATATTATTATTCGTAGTGGTAGTAGTAATAGTAGTAGTAGTATTCCTTTACATTTTAATGTATTTCTACACCTCGAGCCTACAGTATTGTTCATGTGTTTAAAACCTTGTAATGATGAACTGTAAATAAAGTTTAAAAAAAAAAAAGGTTACGTGATTTATGTTATCGGAGAGCCAAGACTGTTATACTGGTGCCTGTTTGGAAAAATTCATACTGAAATTGTACTTTGATTATTGCAAATATGAAAAATAAATTCCTTGCAATTGACATTCTGTGGATTTTTTTCTGAACTACACTATTTTAAATTGCTGTATTGAATGGATTTGGCCAATCAGATGCTGATGCTGTTGATGTACATTTTGAGAGTCACTATTTGAAATTATGTCAATTTATAGGTGGTTACTTAAATAGGGCATTTCACAGAACCTCACCCCAAACATGTATAGTGCTTGCACATGTGTTGAAGTCACTTCACTTTTTAGACTTCTTTAAAACTGATGACCTGACTAAACTGTATGTTGTTCAATCATGTGTTTATACGAACACGCAGACTTGGTAGACCAAATTAATAAGATCAATGAGGCAGATGTTTTGTAGCAGAAATCATACTGACACTGACAATAAGTCCTCAGTATTGGCAAGTTTATTGGCCTATATCCAAGACATGAAGTGAAGACTTGCAAGCTAGGTCTGGTAAGAGCAGGTGTTGGAGTGTATGAGCTTACTCTTTTGAAATTCACAGTAAATGTTGAAAATGATGATGACGTTTCAAGTTATTTACACAAACTTATAAAAAAACGTGTCCAGGGGCCTATACACTTGAATGAGAGCCCAGGTATTGCTCATGGACAGCTACCTTAACACGGGAACTAAGTGTTTTTGAGACTTGAAACAGATATTGGTGACAGGGCTCTGCTACTAGGATACCTATACCAAGCTTCAAGTCCCTTCCATACTTGTTTCCAGAGATATGGCAGTAATGACAATGCACTTCCATTATAAAAAAAAATGCTGCAGTCTTTTGGACTTGGGTTTCAGCTCTGTAACTTCTAGACAGCTGAAAATTTCAGAATCAGTCCTTCTACTGACATCAATCATTGGTGTAACTTTTGGTGGCTATAGTTCAAATGGAAACCAGGGAACCAGGGCCAGGCTTTGAGTAGCCGCTCATTAGGGTTAGGGTTAGTGGTTTCTCTGGGACAGTGCTCAGGCCCCTTAGCACCTGGATGGCTGAAATTAACACCACATGCTCCTCTTGGGCCTTAGATTATTAAAATTATTAAAATTTGGTGTATGTAGCCCAAGTACAAATAAGATGAGATTTCAGGGATGTATTCACACCTCTGCCAGAAAATACTTTTTAAAATTTGGAAGCCCCACCTCCTTCCTGAAGCTACTTCCTGTTTGGGAGGGGCTTATGAAATAATTCCACCAGATTATCATTTTACAATTTTCAGAGGCCTCACAGTTTAAGTCTCGAGTTTGTTTCTACTGTAGAGGCCAAATGAGAGCAAAAGAGCAACAGGGTCAAAAGGGCCAACAGGCTTAATGTCTCAGTTAGGCCTCAAAGGGTTCAGTGAGCTCTTTGGAGTCATTGTAGATTTTCCAGTGCTCTAGGTTTTGACCCGAGCTCATCGATTTTGCCAAACCTGACTTTGTTAAGATGATAGGCAAATGATACAGTGTTATTCCTGATTCATCTTTTCAAGGCGTACCTGAGTATATGGGGGTCTTTCACTGAACCAGTGTTCTCACATACACTTTTTGAATTCAGATCTGAAATAGTTACAGGATTCAGAGTTTTTCAAGAGTGGTGTTAAAGCGCCAACACATTGCTTTGAAAGGAGTCTTTAATAATGTAAGCTTAGCAAGAATGAGAGTAATCAGATAAGGGCAAGGAGAGATTGTAACAGTATTTATTTTAGAGATGGCTGTATAGAGAAAAATGTATCCAATGCGTGAGTAAGTTTTATGTCTATTAAAGAAAAAGGTATATTGCCAGAAAATAAATATATTCAGAAAATATATTTATGACCTGTGATGACTGTTTTGATTAATGAAATTTGCCCATCAGTCCAGCCAAATTTCACCAGCACATTAATAGAGAAGGAATGTTGTAAAACAATTAGAAAACCTCAAGTTAAGAGAGAGCAAGATGGCAGATGTGACTACATCAGTGGCGATGTCAAATGAGAGGTCTGCTGTGCTGCAAAGCTTGGACAAAAAAGCTGAGCAGAGCAAAATTGTAAAGTATTGTGAACATGCACACTACAACACGAAGTACAGTTAGTATTATGTTCTGTAAGCACATAAAGAAGCAGCAAGGGTTGATTTACATAGCAATTACTAAGAATTGCTCTTGCTATTGCCATTAGCTCTGTAACTGAACAAAGAAATTCCACCAGGAATTGAGCTTCCATATACCCTTAAACTTAACTGTTTCTGTATCTGAAACTAACAGCAAGCTAGTGAAGAGAAGCCAAAACCGTTGATATGTGATCATGTCATCTCTTCCCAGTTGGGAGATGATGCTGCAGCATTTCAAAACCAGCTGTAGGATTTAAAGAGATCTACATTAAAATACATGGAATTACAGTAGTCCAAGCAAGAAGTTATAAACATGAAACTGACTCTCTCAAACGCATTTTGGGGAAGATGGGCCTTTACCTGCATTTGTACTCATAGTTGGAGACCACATTGGCTGTCAACTTTTTATGAGATTGATGCACTTTTGGTCTTGCAGCCAAAATTTGTATTCTTTCCATGCGTGTTTGTGACCATTACCTGCCCTCCTTGGATACTGGCCAATCAGACTCTATTACATAACGTTTCCTGTTGTCAGCCAATGAGGGCAGTGCTACACCACAGTGAATTGGGGGGAAACTAGAGAAAGAAAGGATGCAGCAAATGGAGGAGAGAGAAAAAGAAAAAAAAATTAAATGAATAAATACAAAAAAGGAAAGAACAGAAAATTAAAAATAAAAAAAGAAGAGGGAGACTGACAGTACTCCAAGTATACGGTGGGGTGGGAATTGTTGTGCTGTTCTTAACACCCCCCATCAAGATTGCTACAGTACAAGAGGAACTGTATTGGTCACCAGAAATGTGGGAGTCCTAATTGTAGGAAATGGCCCAATGAAAGGCAAGAGTCAAAGTAGAATAAACAGTTGATATTAGCACTGTGTTGGGTTTAAAGAGAGACTCAGCACTTTCTGGAGGGTAGCATTTCTATATGATGTGTCCCAGCAGGAGCTGGTAAATCAGGGCTGTCATTGTGCAGAGTCTTGCCCAGGCTCACTCAAAAAAATAATTCATTGGATGAACATGATTTTATCTTGGTACCTAAATTCCATCTAAACAAATCAAGTACAA
>JAQNCA010000031.1:1166630-1181842 GCA_029783725.1 Acanthurus tractus
CCATGGGGGACCCTTTAAAATCACATGACAAGAATTGTGTGGGTGAAAATCACCCGACGTTAGTGTTCTAGGGTTAACCATAATTTTGTGTCAGCCATCTTTTTCCTTTGTCTGTCCAACAGACACACACGCGCACACACCCAAACACAAACGAGAATAATGGGCAATATGGCTGAACTAATACTAAATATCCAATTATTGCATTGAAAGTGCTAGTGTTAAAGACTAGGGAGAGCCCTCTGTGTGTCCTCTTCACTACGTCGTTTGTTTACCTTTGTCAGTTTCATTTCTCTTCTCGTTCACTGATTTGCGAGTGAACAGCCAATTAAAGCGATAATTTGTCCCAATGGCCAGACTGATGAATACCATTACAGTAACCTAAACTGATGTTGCGGTTGTATGTAGTTCATCATTGACTGACTCTATTAACTTTTGGCTTTTTAAGAGACTGAAATCTGCTGGCCCGGTTGTGAATCTGCCTAGGAGTGAATCTGGAAGAGCCAAAAAGATTTGCAAGAAAGAGAGAAGCCTGTTGCCTATTTCTTTAAAAAGCTGAATCATCAGCATCCGTGCTATTTAACAATCAAAGAGAAGGCAATAGCCCTTGTATTGGCCTTACCACACTTTGATTTCTACATCGCAGGTAGTCAAGAAGTTGTTGGTTTATACAGTCCACAGTCCCCTTGTTTTCTACGGGGAGTTCAAGGATAAAGGTCCAGAGCTATTGAGGTGGTGATTGGTATTACAGCCTTATGACCTCATGATCTGAAACATGCAGATAAGGCTGAATGTCCAGAGGCCCTTTGTCCAGAGGATGAACCTTGCATGCCATTTTTAGGATCAATGAGAGAAGCTGCTATAATCAGGTACAGGAATCAATTATGGCAATGACTAACAGGACTTGTTATTTTTTAAATGAGTTTATGAACCATACTGTCATTAAATGCTGGACTGTGAACCATGGATAAGACAGCTAATCATGATAACAAGAGCAATACAAAAAAAAAAAAAGAAGTCTTTTTTAAAAAAACGAGATAAGGTTATGTTGTGAGAGTAGGCCGGGACAGTCAATATATATTGTGACCATCCCAAAACCTAATTTGAATAAGCTAAATGAGGCCTTATGCATACAAAAGCTTGCAGTGCACATGTCTGCTTGTGTCCAGCGCCATGTGTGCGCTAAGTTCACACAATAATTTAATATTCCTCAAAAAATTCTGATGTGTCATGCAGATAGAACAGAAAAATTACATACTTAATTTTGTATGATAAGGAGGAGGGAAGACAGATTTTTTTGAAGTTTAAAAAATGCATGCAGGGCCCAAAGTCAATGAATAATCATGTTAAATAATCAAGATGTCAATATTGACCAAAATAAAAGGGATGATTTTTTTTTTTTTCTATGAACGAGCAGACTTGCCGGTGGGGCTGCTAAAGTATAGCTGGTGTATCAAGCCAAGCATTTTTTTAGATCAGAAACTAAAGTTTAAGTCTTACACACTGTTTTTCAGGGTTTTTTTTTTTACTTACCTGGTCAGCCACTCTGTAAACCTCATTCTTGTCACTGCAGTCACACAGATAGTAGTGGACCCTGCTGGCTCCCCTCTCTTTAGCCAGTCTAGCTGTTTTCTTCATTCCCTCTTGGTTAATATCCCACAGCACCAGGACAGTGGCAAGAGCTGCAAACTCTTGAGCCATGAGGCAACCAATCCCACTACCTGCCCCTGTAATTAGTACCACCTCACCACTTATGTTCTTCTTCTTTGTTGGTACAAAGAGGTGAATGAAAGACTCGACATTGTACCAGATAGACAGCAGGAGGACCTGGATAGTTTCGAGGAAGAAATTCATATTAAATCTAGAAAGAAAGGGGAGAGAGGATACAAAAATCAATCTCATACTATAATAGAACATTGAAGTGAATTATGGTTCTAAATGAGCACATCTGAATAATGTTTATGTTAACTTTTTACTGTCGAGAGACTATTTATTTTGAGGCCACAGAAACCTTAAAAACCAATGAGGTTCATACTATGGGTGCCCTGTCCCCTGCGCATAAAAAGCACAGTTTTTGGACTTGTCTATTAGACAAACATGACATGTTTGTGCACTACTAAGGAATAAGCAGGATTTATAATAAAATTGAACTAATACATTGAGTATTTATTACTTAGCTCACATTACACATTTTATTTGGCCTTTCAAGCATAACTTGAAAAAATATAAAAATATGCTAATACATATAAATACTTAAGATATGACAAAACAGGACGAGATATGACTTGAGCTGGGAAGCACGTGGTTAAAATATAACCCTAGACCCTATGTAAGTACCCTCCACTCATCGTTTGTCATTAAACATAAACTTTCAGAGATGTGATTACTAATGCATGCTTTGTTTTTTTGTTATATAAATAATGTCAATAAGTAACTGACTTTCATAACTGTGGGCAATTAATTTAATTAATTCATCTATTAAACAGCGTATTATTTCATCACCGTATCAATTTGCATGGATTTCAACCAATAAGTAAATAACAAAAGATACCTGAAAAGGCACCAATTAAACGTATTAGCCTAAAACTGAAATTTTATCTCATACTCTATTGACCTTCAGAATACAAATTAAATTTAATCTTGATTTTATATATACTAGTGGGTGAATAAATAAGAAAACCACATATCTCTAAACTACATGCTTTGGAAAAAGCATACCCGTTAGTTTTTACCTGAATAATCGTATTTTACTGTTATTTAACCTTTATGAACTCGCTACTGGTTGTCCTTCAAAAAAACATCTGATGCTAGCAAGTTAATAATGAGAAAGAAGCAAAAGACAAACGACTTTTTTTTACAAGAAAACGGAATAGTATCTCTGCCAAGATACAACTTATACTGACTGAGTTACCAAGTATGTGCAACAACGTCCACCCTGCCTACTCTTGCTAGCAATGACTGTTAAGTTTTATTCGAGACCTCTGCTCACCATACACGCTGAGGCAACGACACAATGATCTACTGTGATCAGATGTGTTGTATAAAATTTAAATTAACAAAGCTGCTATACGATATTTGTTTACAGCTCATTAAACTGGTAAACGTACCGTGGTATTTTTTTGATGGGATAACAGCAAGTTATCGACGAGCTTGATCGGTCTGCTGTACCGGCAGAGTTTCTGTAGCCTCGGGAGAAGAAATGCAGGATCACATAACACAGAATGGAACACAGTTGAAATGCTTCTGAACAGGAAGAGAAGTCGAAGTATCACATGACAAACGATCAACAGTGCCGAATCCCGATTGTCTGTTTTGCCACAGGGATTGTGGGACGTGGAGTTTTTGTGGGATTCCTTTTTTTGGTTTTATCCGTGGTTATTTTGTTTTTTAACTTTTTCTGCTATTTTAAATATGTAATCTAAATATCTACAATAAATGTAAGACTAAACTAACTAAAAATTGAATATATATTAAAGTTAATACAGTTATCAGAAAAATAATTTCTCTAGTGCTCAGGGCATGATGCTAAAGTAGGAAGGAATAGTATGTAACTCCTGCGTTACCATACTTTTGAGTCCAAGAGCAAGTATAGCATTAATTATACAGTTTATGGTTGTAACCCCAGTGTGTAGGGAAGCCCTAAGCAGACATGGTTTAATTTTTCTACAAGCCGTTTCCTGGAGATGACGAGATATTATCTGTTATCTAGAGAAAACAAAGTTTGTTTCATGAGATAACGAGATATTTTCTCGTGATCTCCAGCGGATGTACAGAAGAAGAAGACGTGGCAGACGAATGATTTGACCCCAGGTGCTGCACGGTGTTGACAAATGCGCAAGGTAAGATGATTCTTACAGGAACACATCACCCCAAATTCATTAATAATCATAACTACAGTATTATGCTGTTGCTCCAGTGCTTTTTGGTACGTGCAGACAAACTATGTGTCTACGTTGTGCAGAGCTGTCGGTCCACCCTCAAAACGCTGAAGCGGTGGTAATTACACAAAACTGTGCATGGCATGGATGGCGGATATGTGTCCCGACTCTGTGGCTTAACCAGTGGCAGTTTTAGGCACAGGTGAATCGGGCAGCCGCCCGGGGCTGCCAAGAAAAGTTGGCCGGATGTTTGATATCCAATAAGCGTTGGAGTGACGACCCGTCCCAGACTGACTTCTAGCGTCTCTCTCTCCCCCCTCAGACGGAGGCTCTACATCTTCGCAAACTGCCTCTACACCCACACTTTCACAGATTCGTGATGCAGAGCGGTGGCGGCTCGGAGCGAGAGGCGGGGAAGGGGGAGGGAGCGAAATAAAGAGTGTAAAGTGACTGTGCTCATAATGAATCTTCATCTTTCAGTCTTTGTTTTTTGTTTTTTATTGCAAACTTCATTTTAGGATGTAAAAGGGAATGAGGAGGATTTCATGCTTTTTTTTTCAAGCGCTTTGCAGTGAATTGAATCCCTTCAGAGAAATGAGCCCAACAATATTGACCAGGAACATCTCTATTGAGTGCTTGATGACCATACAAGAACTATATCTGCTCTGCATGCAGCGGTGTCCACATAAGATCCTTGGAATGGACACATGTGTCACCTACTGGGATCACTGATTTCACTAGAAAATCCACACGGATGATAAAATAAAATGGAAATGTCGAAAACAATGGCCTCTTTGTGGTCTCATTTTATTCACTTTAGGGGTGTAGTGTAGTGTTTGCGCTCCAAAGATGCTAGACGCGATGCGAGCTGAAGTCCGATTGGTTCAATGTTTCTCAATGGAGATGTCCAAACCGGCACCGAACACATAGCGGCGTGCCTCGGCTCTATTCTTGCGATGCATCGTGCCCATCGTCCCACCTCCAAACTATTGTGATTGGTCCAGATTGACACAATTCTTCACAATATTCTTATACAAAGCTTGCCGTGGCTGCAGGCAAATTTATTAAGTGGCGGCTCAGACTTTATGGACTTACACAACAGAGACCTGACCCATCGATCATCGAGCAGACGAAAGCATGGCAGCCCAACATAGCCGAGCACCGGGTGCCCGTTTAAATCAAGGGGCAAACTCCCAACTTCCGCATTGAAGCCAACCAGGAAGTACAAAAAAATGCAATTCCGCGACTGACCGCTTGAGGCTGGCTCCAAAAGGGAGCAAATTCCCATTGTAGCCCATGTTAAAATTGCCAAATTTAGAGCAGAAATAAACATATTTACAGCCTGGTTCAAACAATGTTTTTTTGTCTATAGCTTCTCTATCATCTCATGAAAACTCTGAGGGGGTGAATTTTTCTCTAACTCCTTTGTTTATTTTATATTTGAGCTTAAAATCCCGCAATTTTCTGTTGATTGACAGCCTGTTGACGAATAGCCAGGGGCTATTAGCTGAATGGGTGCGCTGTCCATCCTACGGCCCCCGCCTCTTTTCCCATATTTTGTTATTCGTCGTTTAGGCGGGCTCTTGGTGGAGTCACACGCAGGCTAATGGCTGCGCCCAGGACGAGATATCTGAGGCTTCAGTTTCGCTCATGCAGAAACCAAAGAGTGACGTAACGGAGGGTTTGTCCAGTGTTTTATACAGTCAATGGTTTAAATCCATCACAGAAAAAATCACGAAAATTAAGAAAACTGTGTAAATAAATAAAAAAAATTAAAAACACACAGCCAAATCAAGGCTCGTGTCGTACAACCTGCCTCCCGTTTATAATGAAATCTCAGTAATGTGTGTGAGAGCATTTTACTATGGTGTGTGTGAGCATTTTAGTAGTGTGTGTGTGAGTGTTTTAGTAGTGTGTGTGGGAGCACAACATTTCAGTCGTTTGTGTGAAAGGCATTTCTGAACAATGTCCCTGACGACCCCTCATATGCTGATGCCGACAAATCGTTATTGAAAAACAATTAACTATTTTGCTAATTTTTGGTAGTTGTAAGTGAACACATTGAATATATTCAACCAGGGAAGATCGTTTTTGCATGGCAGACAGCATACAGTAATGGCTTGTAGTTGTATGGCCAAAACTTGAAAACTTGCGATATACAGTATTTAATCCAGATGGTTGCTTGAAAAAAAAAAAATTTCAAAGGACATTCTTTGAATGGAGCGGTTATTGATTATAGGGAAAAATAGGGCCAAGAGAAAAGTGTGTTCTAGAGTTACATGGATATAGGTATAACTTTATCTTTGTGATTTTGGAGCCTGTAAGTGCGTGCTTACATTTTGGTGAATAATGAAACATTATCTGACATTAAACCTTTTTTTTGTTTTTTAGATCGACCAAGATGTTGTGAAGCTCCTTGAAGAAGATAAGCTCTCTATGTTTATTCCACGCTACAGAGACAGTGTTTTTGCCAAAAACTGGAAGGAGTTATCTCTAGGGCTGCAACTAACGATTATTTTTGTTGTCGACTAATGTATCGATTATTTTTTCAATTAGTCGATTAGTCACGATTATCTTCTTTATTTTTAAGCACCTATTTTGGACTTCTGTTTAACCTGACTTGCTTAAATCTTCACACCTGTGAAAATTACCCTGTTGTACTCTGACAGCTTATGTTTTTAATAGTGGTGGGACTCAATTAAGAAAACTGATCTAATTAATTAGAGGCTTTGTAATTAATTAATCTCAAATTAATATTTGACACGAGAAGCAACTTTTTTTTTGTCATTTTGTCGTCTGTGCCAGCTGCAACATGTTCAGCATTGAGGTGGTAGCAGAGGTCAGAAGATCGCCGCATAGGTAAATTCTTTCTTGGACAATTTGTGCACACATCCAGATTTCCAACCGGTAGTTGTTTTCCGCCTCATAAATCCAGCAACGACTTCTCATCTCTTTTTATACATGCAGCAAATGATAGGAGCCGGAGTCAAACTCGCATGGAGAATGAGGCTTCTGCACATGGGACGCCTGCCCTACCGACTGAGCTACGCTGGGAGCCCGTACAATGAGAAATGTTCCGCGCTGTTTCCAGTGCAAAAATAAATTGCAATCAAATCCATTATTTTAATGCTGCGCTCTTTTTTCTGTAATTAATTAATCGTAATTGATGCGATCAAGTCCCGGCCCTAGTTTTTAAACAAATATATTAGAATAATGACATGTAAAACATTTATCTGTAACATAGTTGACATATTTTTAAATGCTCCCAAACTTAGAATACTGTGAACTTAACTAAAATAGTGCGTGCGTTCTTCTTCTCTGTTTCCCTGCGAAATGAAAACAGCGAGCGATACTGCCCCCAGCACTTCCTGTAGTGCACTGCAGTAACAGATGAGCATGAAGCGGTCAGTGTGATTTTATCAAACAGCATTTTACAACAACAATAACACGACGCGTCGACGCGAAAAATTAAGCATCGACGCGTCGTGTTATTGTTGAATTTTTGTCAATCGTTGCAGCGCTATTATCCTCAAGGGAATCTGAGAATACAGAGCAAAGGAAAAGAAAGTTAATATATAGCTTAAGAGAGAAGATGGAACTTCCATCAGCCGCCTCAGTCACTGTAACCACCAGCAGTCAATCAAGGCTTAATTCTGAAAAAAAAGACAAGGAAAGTTGAACTTGGCTGGTTGAACTACCAAGACACTGTGTATAAACAAGTAAGAAGGGCTTCTGGGGTGGAACATGAGAATTTATTGTAAATAAAGATGAGAGGGTATCCAGCATTCTTTCTGTCACTGTTTCTGGGGAACCCCTTGAAGGCAGTATCACACTCAAAAATTTGATTGAGCAAACTCATCACAAGGTCCTTAGAGTATACCTCTACACAAAGGCAAAAGAGTACAGTAATCCTGAACTTCGTGATGAAGTTTCAGACATGCCCCATTCATCCAGCCCACCACTGGTCTGTCCTGTCAAAAGACCTCGGAAGAGGTCTATACTGAGCAGTCACAACTGCTGTGTACTCCCAACTGAAGAGAATCTGCCAAGCCTGGTGGTGGAAATAGCCCACAAAGAAATGGTACAAGAACCAGCATTTATCATAAAATGTTGGAAGCCAATTCTTGCATCTATTAGACAAACCATGAGTAATGCAGGACTGAAGAAGATTCTGGATTATCTGAAAGCGAAAGCAATCACTCAACATCACTTAATCCATCAATTTCCCAGGATGTGTGTCAGTGGAGGAACAAACCACCTCAAATCACCTCTTGAGATTTGTCAGAGAAAGAGATGAAAAGGAGCTTGGTTTGCTCCTTAGGTACTGTACAGGGTATGACTTGTTCCTGTCTAAGACAATTGAAGTTACATTTACAGCAGAACAGCCACAGCTCACAAGAGCACCGTTGGCGCACACCTGTAGCTGTTCTTTTCAACTGGCAACTAACTACAAAGACTATACAGATTTTAGAACAGAGTTTATATCTCTGTTGAGAAGTGGAGTGTGGGTGATGGATCTGGTCTAAACAAAAGCTGTGAGGAGTGAATGTGAGAAGGGTCAAGAGCCATGATTTTCCTGGCTACTTAATTGCACCAATAGCCACTAGTTGTCAGTATTCTATTGCAACATTGTAATGAGGCCATTTAGGCTTGTTTAATAATTAAAGGGGTTGTCCAAGCATTTCTATGACTGTGATGCATAATTGAGGGTGAAAGGGATCATTGTTCTTTAGTCCTTCCATCATTCTTGCAGCTTGTCTTTTCCTGTTTTTGCATTTCAAAAACTGCTCCTCACAAAAATAATCATGGGACTGAGAGAGATGGTGAAAGGCGCATGTTCAGTCACATCCACTTTTCACACTTTGGTGATGACCTCACTCCAGTTGCGTGCGTGTGTGTATATATTTTGAGAATGTATATCATATTGTTGTATTTTGTTCCAGTCACGAAGTACCATTATGCCAATGTTTGGCCTAAAACTGTTGATTTTTGTATGAGTGTGTTGTATTCTCTTGTAGTTCTTAATGACTGGCTGCTTGCAAATTCCTATTATATTTTCTTCCAGTCTTTTGCTGACTGGGAGTTCCATATTTGTATATGTAAATGTAAAAATACTTAGGGACTGGATTTTTGACACATTATTTAGTAAAGACTTTCAAACTTGAGTAACTCTTTCTCATTTTAAAACTTTTTTGACTCCTGTAAACTGATTTCTGCTTTTGGGCATAAGAAATTACACCAGAAAGACAGTAGCTTTTTTTTTTTGCTATACAGTCAGCACATTCACTTAGCAATGAATCCCTTGTTTTAAAAGTATGTCAACTGGTTGTAGTGAGAATAATGTGTGTGAGCAGGGAAAAGAAACCCTTCAACATGAACCAGTGTAATAGCTAAGAACAAAGCAAATTAAGCCATGTCTTGTCCTTAATAATCTGTCAGCGTATTGATGCACATTTGGATTTATTAGGTTAGGCCAAAAACACACACACAACTGAGCACAACAGAGCACAGAACTGACCCCAAATGCATGACCTGACAGGTACAAGAACACAATAAAGAATTTGTTTGCAAAGTACAAAAACACATCTCTCAGGAGGAGTAGGAGAAATTGACATAAAGACAGTGAAATAAGTCAAAGAAAAACAAAACCGTGAACATCACACATTGGAGAATTAGTACATTATTGCATTTTTTCCCCTTCTGAATCCAACCTCATGCAATCTAAATAGTTGGCATGACCTGTTTACTTGGACTGTTGTGAGACAACAATTTGGCATGGTGAGGATTAATCTGACTCTGACAGGTGTGCTCTTATCAAGGGCCTCAGTTGTCTGTACAGTCTGGTTGCCTCAGCAGCATCATGGCCAGCCTTAAGATGGTGTTCTCCCATTAACAACAAAGAGCTTGTGAAGAAGGCAAATATCATCTTCTAAGATAATGTCAAGTTTGTCATAGTCCACTGGCTGGAGATAGTCCCGTGCTTGGTAAAGTTCTGGTGTGTTATACATAAGAAAAGGTCTTCCTGCATACAGGTCCCATCCATTGCCACCTGGCCGGATCCAATGGATGTTCCACATTCTCCTCACAGTGTTTATCTCCTTCTGTTAAAAACAAGGACGCAGAGAGAGAGAGAATGTAGGTGAGTGAGTGTGTTTGTATGTGTGCGTGAGTGTGTGTGAGAGTCTTTAAGTTTGGACTGATTTTTCACTTTCCTATTGTGAAGTGCTGTTATACAAAAAAGTTGAATAAATACACATTTGCAAGAACGGTCCTCTTCATTGCATTTATTTTCTGAAAACAAACATGCAACACTAAACCATCAGTACAAAGATACAGCCAAAAAAAGGAAAGAATTAAAAGAAGACTTGAAAACAGATGTATTTGTACTTTTGATACTACAGTACATTTAAACTCAAATACATCTCTTTTTTTATATAAGTTACATTTTTTGTGCAAATGTAAATTTTTCCAAGGCTCTTGCAGGTCAAGGTGAGGGGGGAAGGCGTCATCCCCAACAAACATGCGAGGTGTCACAGTGTTGCTGTTAGGCGGGGTTCTGGTGGAGGAGCATGAATAAAGCCTCCATCTGCGAAGGCTTACCCTGCCCTGGCTCCCCACATTCACATAATGTGCTTATAATGTATGATTGACATCCACAAAAGTGATTAACACCACAGAGAAGCGGACTTTATAATTGTGGGAGGTATTGCCTGAATGACAAGAAGGCTCTTAGCATGTAAATATGCTTTCCATCTTGGGCACAGGGTCTGCCACTTCTCATAAAAGTTCTTGGCTGTAGCTCTCTAGCCATCCTCAGATGTCTAAAGAAAATGGCATGATACAGATATACAGTGCTATTAATTGAAAAAAGTAGTTTGAGTTTCATATCAATACATCAGTATGAAATGAAGGTGACTGCTAGATGTTCACTTCGATTAGATTATGTTGAATATATGAGTAATAGCGCTGGCTGGGTTTAAACAATTTGTGTTCTTCTTTGTGTTCTTTACAAGGTTTTTTATACAAAAACCTGCCATGCTAGCGCTCATTGGCCACCATGACAATAACCAGCTATTTGATTGTTAACCTGTTGTTTGTGACCAAGATGTCTTTGATATTATAATCGGGTAATCATGGAATCTGCTGTAAAAATATATATGTCCATAGTGTTCAATTGTAATTGTAATACTGGCGGATTATCATTAGCTTAAGACTTGGCCAGCTAAGGCCTTGAGCCATATTGTATAGCAGAATCCTTTGTGAGAATACATAAATGAGCTAGTAGTCATTACTTACCTCCAATTCCTTTAGAAACACAGACAGACTTTGCCCTCCCCATCCCCTAAAAAACTGATGTGTCCATTTTTCCAAACAAATTACTGCATACACAAGGGCAGCAGTGGCCATTAGGTGCTTCTGTTCCTTTTTGTTTTGTTAGAGCCCAAGCCCTACCGGGGAGAAGGGCTCTATTATTATTGTTATTTCTTATTAGAGGCAGAGCCCTGCCGGGGAGAAGGGCTCTATTGTTAGGGCCCGAGCACCAAAGGTGGTGCGAAGGCCCTATTTTTTTTTCATCCGTTTCTTTCCTAGGGCCCGAGCACTGAAAGCGATGTGAGGCCCTATTGTATCTCAACAGTTTCTTTATTATTATTAGTGGTGCACTTTGAAACTTAATTTGACCCCCCTAAACATGCTCAAAACTCAAAAAATGTGGTGATAAAATTTGATAAAATGGAAAAACTGACCCCCTTAGTCCAAAAATGTGCTCTCTAGCGCCACCTAGGCACACTAAAATGCCCACTGCTGCCCACAGGAATGTCGTAGAGAGATGGGACATGAGCCTAACTGTAGTACTCACCAAGATCTACAAATTACATGCTGACACCCCCAGGCTAAAATCAACAGGCTCTCGGCTATTTGCATTTGAAAATGTTAAAATTTCACTTAAAACAAACAGTATATTCTCAGAAGGTGTAAATGGTAGTGCCTTCAAAAGCTAAAAGATGACAGAGGACACAGTTCTAACAAAAGCTCTTCACCATTTTAAATTCTTTCAAATCGTTTGGATTTTGTAAACCCTCAAAGTTGGACAGCCACATGCTCTTCCTCTGTGTCCTCCAATTCAGGTCAATGGGGATAAAAGGCACCTGTGTCAAACTCAAGCCCCTTCAGTCTAAATGATACGTCTGGTGGCTTTGAAACCTATGTCAGTAGAAAGAGAAAGAGAATGAAAAAAACTTCTAGATATGATATTTTGTGTAAGATTTGATCAAGTTCGTGGTACTTTTCAGGAGGTTTTCTACAATGTATTCCTCCTTCTGTGCTCTCTGTCTCCTTATCGCCCCCCCCCCCCGTGAGTGATACAGATAAACATGGACAACAAATAATTTAGCAATTTATTTTGTGGTGCACGACAACAAAATCAACAGAATAAAATACATATCTTTCTTAAAATATATTTTTCTTTAACAGAACCATGCGTAACTTTAAACAGTGTCAAGTATCAAAAACCAATAGAATGCAGAACATTTCTGTACAGTGCAGTGAGTGCAATTAAAAAAGTGCAAACAGAAAGTAGAAAAGTTGTAAACATAAGATCTGTTTAGGTCTGTTGTGTTGTGCCCGTATTTTTTTTCGCAAGTGACAGTAGCCGGACCAATGACATGAGTCAGATTCTGTGTCGTCATACCCGTTTGTCAGGGTGCTGTCAGCTCATTAGTCACAGAACAGGCGGGAGATAAATTTGCTGTAACATCTAATACAAAGCGCCCCATAATTCATTAATTCCATTGACATTTTACAGACTACTGTTGATTCTCACGATAATATGGGACCCGTACTTTTGTTTCCAAATACGGGACGATTCCGTTTTTTAAGGGACGGTTGGCAACCTTAAGTATTAGCCACCCTTATGCCATTGTGACTCCACCTTTCACTTTCTGTCATGGACCGTCACTGCTTAGTCTGTGACTCCTGCTCTACCAAGCAACCCAACAGGTTACAGTCGTGAAAGGTGGCAGCGTCGGTGCTATGAAATACATAATGCAACATTGTTTTTTTCTTGTATATGTTTACATTTTTTATCAATGTCAGGTCATTGTTGAATAGAGGGGACTTGATTTAGCACATCAATGAACCTGATTCATTGCCTGATTTCCACTTACAAGCAGTGACTGCAGTTATGTTCGGGCCTGCCTGAATGAGAGAAAGAAGGCACATGCTTGGGTCACAGTTTGGACTGCCAGCGGTCTGCCGTCTGTAGCTCAAACTATTAAAAAATAGAACTATTAAACTATTCAACTGATAAAAATGGATTAATTTTCCATAGATCAATGTCTTGTGACTCATGTTAAATTTGAATGAAGTCTGTAGCTCTTGCTTTGATCAAGCAGTCCACATTTAAACAGGTGCGGGTTTGATAAATATCTTAATTGATTTACATGCAGATCTCTCTCTGCCTGCATTTAAGTCTAATCACCACAAAATTGACCCAAAATACCTTAAAAATTGATAAATTGTCTACATTACAATGCAACGGATGCCTACTGCGACAGGCCAGAGTGCATGTCCAACGCTGCTTGCAGCTTTAACTTCATGATAATATCTCTGAGTAGTAATGACTTTTTGAGCATCTTTAATGCTAAAATCACATTAATTAGCGACAAAATGTGGCAAAATGTGGTGTTTTAGTATTTCTTAGACACCAAAAGTGGATGCCTAATCAGGGAGCAAGAGTATAAATTAATTTATTGTACTTTCAGGTAAAGGGAAATGGGAAGGAGATTGGTGTTTTTCATGAGCACTAAGATGATTTGGCTAAAGAGGTATGAGGAAGGAAGCCAATGATAAGGTGGTTTGTGGTGCTGGAGCTCTAAGGAGACAAGTGCAGACTGCAGCAAACAAAAGAAAGGAACACAGCACCAAAACAAGCACACCATAGAACAAAGACAGCACTGATGAAAGTGAACAAAAGACCCTCTATTACCATCAGATAAAGGACTTTTCTCTCTACCTGTCTTAGATCCTAGATTAATTTTAATCTTAGATCTTAGTACTGCACTTGACAAATTTGACATATTGGGCAAATTGGTGGCTGTAGCTCCAGAAGTAGAGCGGGTCATCTACTAATCAAAAGGTTGGCGGTTTGATTCCTGGCTCTTCCAGTACGCCCATCTGCACCAATTTCTTATATTTTGGTAAAAATCACCAGAGTGAGCTTCGTGTTGCCTATCTTCCATCTTGCCAACAGCTCAGAGTCATGTTCAGTGTTTTAACACTTCCTCAGACATGACCAGGCTTGTCTCTTCATATCATTTCTGATTTAAGTTTAATCAAATACAATCAAATTTAACCATTTACCACCTACATATCTCATTTAAGTATGATTATTGGTATTTCAGTCATTTAATAATTTAATTCAAAAAGGAATTATGTTGCAATCACTTACTTGTCTCTTTAAAATATTACATTTAATTACTTACCACAGTAAGATCATCAACATTTTAAAGTAATCACATAAATTGAATCACTGCATTTAAATAATCAATACAGTGCATTAACTTTACCAGAGCACTGGATAACTGTTTTTGTCATGTAATTGGATTGCACTTTGGCAGACCTCTACCCGAAGACCTGTCCAACTTGGGTGTCCCACCTGAAGACTAAGCATCTGCTGGTGTGACTTTTAGGGTTGCTGAGGCACGCAAACTCCCTGACCATGGCAATCCCTCAGGGGAAAATTAAAAAAATAAAACAACAAAAACTAAAATAAAATATTCCTCATCAGATTACAACAACTAAAAACATGACATTTTCCTTAATTGGATGGCCTATATCAAACATATTCAAACCCAACAATAACACTTCTCAGAACCACACTTTTTAAAAGCTCGGAAAAAAGGATGCATCTCACAGCATTAACTTTCCCTTTGTGAACTGCTGGAAGCTGGGGTGGAAAGTGTGGAGTGGAAAGTAAATAAGCTTTACTAAAATTGCTGTGATTACATCAGTATATAAAACAAGAAAACTATGGAGTGGATAGTTGAAAGCTGGGGCGGGGCTTTGTGTCGGGGTCTGACAGACACAGACACAGGTCCTCCAGTTGGCTCTATGCAGTAGACAGGCTCTATGCAGCAGATAGGCTGCACACAGTGGTGCTTGTGGGATCAAGAAAGAAACACTTCTCAAACAAACTAAGACTGTGAGAAGAACGATGGGCTAGTCCCCAGTTGACTGTACAAATATAGATGCATTTTTAGTTGTCTATAAAAGTAGATTGGGAGCCAGAGCCTTTAGCTATCAAGCTCCTGTCCTGTGGAACAATCTTCCAATTTCAGT